>JAJPUD010029260.1:0-14035 GCA_023553655.1 Myrmecobius fasciatus
AAAAAAAATAAAAAAATTGTTTTGCTTTTTAAATATTGTGACTGTTATAGAAATATGATTTTCATGATTTCACATTTATACTTAATTGATATAATTTTGCTTGCCTTCTCAGTGGGTGAGAGAGACCTGTGAGGGAGGGACAAAACTCAATTTAAAAAGGAAAGAATAGTAAATAAATAATAGATATTAGAATAAGATCACTTAAATAGTCCCTATTAGGTAGCTCCCTATAAGTAATCTTTGATGTTGCTTATATTTTGACAATTAAATATTTAATAGTATTATTTATTCAGAGAGAAAGTGAGGATAGACATGTATCTAGGATATATAATCTTTTTATGTATTGTGACTATGGCTAAGAGAATACTGATCCATATTTTTTTGGTTATTCCTGTTCTCAACATTATTCTAACTTTATTTTATGCTTACTATGTTTTTTATTTTTCCCTGTTCATTTTGAATCACAGTTCTGTGATTGAGCTAACCAAAATTTCTTTCCTATATGAAGCTGAAAAATCATATTCCTAATGTCATTAACATCCTCATCCTTCCTATCTTTCATCCAAGTCAACATAACATGTCTCAGTAATTTATTATTGACATCCTATATTGACTATGGAGATGCTAGATAATCAATGATAACAAACACCCAATGATAAATAGAATAGTGTGGAAAAGATATTCTTGCCTAAGGTCAAACTAATATTTGACATACTTAAAGAATGTCAACATATGGAGAACAGTCCAAAAAGCAGATGTCTTTTTTTCTTTGGAAGGGAAAACATCTAGTACTTTATCTTATTTTGAAAAGGCTATTATGATTTTTTTAAATATATATTTCACTACAAGACAAACAGTAAGGCTAATGACAGCAGTTTATCATTTCCAAAGGTACAAATACCAAATATTACATTTGGAAATGGAATTGGCTTGATTTTTACCAGATCAAAATTTCCTCAATATTCCTTTAAAAAAGAATCTATATTTTTCTATTTAAGTTATTTTATTCTTCTCTTATTACCTACTTTACATCTTCCCTATCTTACAAATCAATGATCATCTCCATATTTCAAATGATAATTGCAAAAAAATTAAAGAGAAAGAAATTTCCAAAAAAAGGTTGTCTAAATCTCTATTGATTAGAGAAATGTAAATTAAGAAAACTGAGGCATCATTTCTCAGATTGGCTAAGATGACAAGAAATTATAATGATGAATGTCAAAGGGGATATAAGAAAACTAGGACATTAATATATTTTTGATGGAACTGTGAACTGATCCAACCATTCTGGGAACTATGCCCAAAGGGCTATCAAACTGTGCATACCTTTTGATCCAGCAGTGTCTCTACTAGCTCTATATCCCAAAGAGATCATAAAAAAATGGAAAAGGACCCACGTGTGCAAAAATATTTGTGGCAGCCTTTTCTGTAGTGGCAAGGAACTGGAAACTTAGTGGAGTTGGAGAATCAGTTGGAGAATGACTGAGTAAGTCATGGTATATGAATATTATAGAATATTATTATTCTATAAGAAATGATAAATGTACATGGCAACAACAAGACTATGTGATGATCAATTCTGATGGACATGGCTCTCTTCAACAATGAAATGTTTCAAACCAATTCCTATTCTTTAGTGAAGAAAGCCATATACACCCAGAGAGAGGGATGTGAAATGTGGACCGCAACATAACATTTTCATGCTTTCTATCGATGTTTGCTTGCATTGTGTTTTCTTTCTCTGATTTTTCTTTCTTGTAGATATGATTTTTCTTGCACAAAAATGATGTGTGGAAATATGTATACATATATTCGATTTGTCAAGTATTTTAATATAATTAACATGTAGTGTATATCCTGCCATCTAGGGGAGAGATAGGGACTGGGGGGGGGGGGATTTGTTACAGAAAGCTTTGTAAGGGTTAATGTTGAAGAATTACCCATACATATGTTTTGTAAATAAAAAGTTTTAATAAAAAAAAAAAGAAAAGAAATGATCAGCAGGATGATTTCAGAGAGGCCTGGAGAGACTTACTGAACTGATGCTAAGTGGAATGAGCAGAACCAGGAGAACATTGTACACAGAAACAGAAAGATTATGCAATGGTCAATTCTGATGGATATGACTTTTTTTCAACAATGAGGTGATTCAGGCCAGTTCCAATTGTCTTGTGATAGAGAGAGTCATCTACACCCAGAGAGGGGACAGTGGGCACTGAGTGTAGATCACAATATAACATTCTCACTTTTTGTTGCTATTTGCTTTTTGTTTATTTCTCTTTTTTTCCCATTTTGATCTGATTTTTCTTGTGTAGCACAATTGTGGAAATATGTATAGAATAATTGCACTAGTTTAAGATATATTGGATTGCTTGCCATCTAGGGAAGGGTGTGGGGAGAAGAAAGGGAAAGATTTTAGAACACAAGGTTTAGTAAGGGTGAATGCTGAAAACTATCTATGCAAAGTTTTGAAAATAAGAACCCTTAATTTAAAAAAAAGACAAAAATAATGGTATAGCTCTATCCTGTAGTTCAGCCTAATGAACTGCATTAACAATTGGGGAAACAATTACAAGAAAAGAAGAAAGACGCTACTCTTAAAAAGTCTTTCTAATTCTAGTAGAGAAAGAAAAAAACATAAAGGATAACTTAAAAGTAGGAAGATTGTGGGGTAGAGGGAGGTTTAGCAGCTGATGGAGTGGGAGTGCAATCTGGAGAGTGTCTTTAACTGTATGGGAATGAAAGAAGCAGCAATCATGCAGTTCTTCAATAATAGTCATCCTAGGGAAGAGCTCACCATTCCTTAAGAAGGGTGGAAGCTCAAAGGAAAAAACATCCTGGGAGAGAGCACTTGGTTAATTTGGTAGTGATTTAAATACTAGGTGAAGCTCTTAACTCCTTTTTAATTTGGATACATATGCCATGTTCCCTTAGCCCCAAATCTAGATTAGGTATTTATGGAAAGAGAAATCCTACTCTTCCAATCAAAGAATTATAAGAAAATAGGATCCTAAGAATATATCTAGTTTTGTTCTAAGCAGTATTTAAGATTCATTTTGGCATTTGGCACAGCCTTAGGCATGAGTCAAGTAAAACCTCAAAGTTTACCCCAAGATAGAAAACATGGAAGAGAAGCTGTGAGCAGCTAAATAGCTGAACACCTATCTACCATTTTAGCTGTAAGCCTTTACAAATAATTACCAAATGTGAATGTTGAAGAACAGCAAATTAAATGGATATGATCTCTGGACACTCCATCTGGCTTCTTATGTCAGAAATAATCCTGCTTCCATATGTCATATACCAAAGGATAGGAAACTAGGACTTTATTCTCCTCACCTTGAGTTAGGATTGTCAGAAGCCCAATCTGTCTGCAATACAATCAGAAGCATTGCTGAAAATGAATTGGCTCAATCCCTAAGACACACAGAATTCACAGAGGTGCCAAATGAGAAATGGTGTGCTGACCCTCATAAACACCTTGTGTAAGCTAAGAAGGGAACATTTCCAAAATGAGTCATTGAAATCTGTTTCATGTCACTCAGTGCAGTCATAGTGGTAGCAATAATACAATCTGACAAAAAAAAAATTAAAGATAAATCAAGCAGGTCAGTGTTCTGAAACCTTCATTACCAGAAATGACCAGGTGATTTTTTCTATTAGACTAAAGCCCAAATAATAGGGAACAAATTGGTCTTGCTACTCTCTTTACCTCCAAAGAACAGTTTCTACTTAGTTATCTTCAGTAGCCCCATATATAACTAAAATTCAGAAATATCAGTGATATGTAAACTTAGTCACATGGCCCTAATTAATGTATATGTTTGTCTCCATAGACATATGTGTATATATACATGCATATGTTTATATGTTTGCATGTGTATATATGTGCACAAATATATGTATATATGAATATATAAAAATATATAAATATATGTGCCTATGCACACAGATAGAACTTAGATTATATCTATAAATACAAGGGTCTCTCCATATCTGTGCATACATACCATATATACTTTATGCATATGTGAGTATATATAGCTTTATGTACATATATGTTTTAATATATATTATATATTTATTTATATTTATTATATATACATATATATATATATATATATTTGTGTGTGTATGTACAAATATTGTCCAAAATCCCAGGCTTAAGCTTAAATAACTTATGAATATATATATATATACATATATATATACATATATATATATATATATGTATATAAATTTATGGTAATAATGAAATGTAGGCATATGAAAATTCTAACTAGCTACCTCAAGTCTAACTCCATTTGACAGATGAGATAATTAAAGCTCAGACTTGCCTTTGGTAACCCAAGTTGTAAGTTTGAGGACTTGTAATCAAACAAAGGTCCTCCTAATTCAAAGTCCATCTCTGATTCTACTACACTTTTTTTTTTCCTCTTATAAGTTGTTAAATGGCTAAGTAAGAGTGAAAGAGGCAGGAAAATATAAAGATAGCCCCAAGTTTTTCCTGGGATGATTAGAAATACCCTTGAGCAAAATAATAAAATCAAAAGGAGAAGCAGGTTCAGGAGAAGAGACAACAATAAGCTCAATTAGTGACATTTTGAAATCTAATAGGACATGCAAATTAGAATCTCCTGTAGGCCTTTAGTGATATTGGTCCAGAGTTCAAAAGAAAGGTCAGGGTTAAAAACATAGATTAAAAGAATCATTTCTTAAAGTCCAGTCTTCAAAGCTAAAGCCAGAAGCACTGATTTAAAAGGCATGCCACCTTCTCCCATCACTGGTTTTGTAGTTGCCCCCAATCTCTCCTTTTTAAAGTAACTTTAAGAGCAGAATAATTGCCACCAAATTCTGCATGCCTATCATAACTGCCGATGTAATATAAACTCATGACTCTCTTATTTCCAACTGTCTCTAGATCTTACTGAAACCTACCAAAAAAGATATGACTAAGGAAGAATATGTTCAAGTTCAGGAAGGAGATGGGGAGAGAGAAGTGACACTCATTTGTTTCACCTTGTGGGGCTGGAATTAGAGGGAAAAAAATTTATTTTTTTAATTAATTTATTTTAATACACATTGCTTTATGAATTATGTTGGGAGACAAAAATCAGAACAAAAGGGAAAAACCATGGGAGAGGTAAAATAACAGAAAAAAAAAAGAAGTGAACTTATGTTGATTTACATTCAATCTCCATAGTTCTTTTTCTGGATTCAGTTAGCATTTTCTGTCCAAAATTTATCAAGATTGTTTCAGATCACTGAACTACTGAGAAGTACCGAGCTTTTCATAGTTGATCATTGCAATTCTAGCTGTTATTGTATACAACATATTCCTGGTTCTGCTTGTTTCACTCAGCATCAGTTCATGTAAATCTTTCCAGGCCCTTCTATAGTCAGCTTGCTCAGCATTTTTTTTTTTTTTTTGCTTTTTGCTTTTTGCTGAGGCAATTGGGGTTAAGTGACTTGCCCAGGGTCACACAGCTAGGGAATGTTAAGTGTATGAGACCAGATTTGAACCCAGGTCTTCCTGACTTCAGGGCTGGTGCTCTATCCACTGCGCCACCTAGCTGCCCCAGCATTTTTTTTATAGAAAAATAATATTCCATTCTGCCATTCCCCAGTTGATGAGCACCCACTCATTTTTTAATTCTTTGTTATTACAAAAAAGAGCTGCTAGAAACATTTTTGCACATGTAGGTGATTTTCCCTCTTTTATGACTTTCTTGGGGGTTTAAAAATGGGACTGCTGGGTCAAAGGGCATGCACAATTTTATAATCCTATTGGTATAGTTCCAGATTGCTATCCAGAATAATTGAATCATTTCACAACTCCCACCAACAATGTATTAGTGTCCCAGTTCTCCCACATCCCCTCCAACATTTAGCATTATCTTTACCTGTCATCTTAGCCAATTTGAGAGATGTGAGGTAGTACCTCAGAGTTGTTTTAATTTGTGTTTTTGTAATGAATAATGAATTAGAGCATTAAAAATAAACATTTTGCAAAGAAACTTTGTAAATTTATTTTAAAAAACTTTATGTTATTCAGTAATTCAAAGAAAGTGATGGCAATACTATCTCTTGTAATTTTCCAAAGGGGTTTAACAGAACTGTCCTAATATATATGATTCATCTACATTTCAGAGATAAATAAATTCTAGAAATTAGAACAAAATTTCTAGCAAAATAAGAAAAAAAAATTTTCTCATTTGTATTTTTCTCTGTACAGACTTTCTATTAATAAAATTATCTCAAAATTATTACATTTTTTTTAAACTTCATACAATGAAGAATGAGAGAGTAGTACTTTGTTCTGCTTTTTAACCTAGGACTAACTCTTGGAATAAGTATCTCCAGAAAATTGAGGGTTTTAGGAAATCTGAATTGTGATGTATCAATAATCATTCCATAATAAAACTGTGCTGAACAAACTGCTGCATGCTGCATAAACCATGGGGAGACAATGATCATTATTAGTACAAGTAATTTACCCAGAAATCAGTGGTAGTCACTTGTCGCAGAAACAAAGAACCTGATTTTATCCTTCAAAGCAGAGTAAGTAGGCTTCCATGAAAGTGATTAAGGGATAATTACCTTTATTGGTAGAAATTCCTACTCACTATCCATATATAGAAAAACTGCATAGCATAACCTTAACTCTGTTTCCCTAAACATGTGATACTAAATGTGAATATACATGGTATATGGTAAGATTATAGATTTAGAATTTGAAGGGATCTTAGAGATTTGTTTATCTAGTTCATGTAAATGAGAAAACTGAAATAGAGAGCAAGGAAGTGTCTTATTCATAATTTATCTGACAACTGGTATCTTAATATCCAAAGCAAGGTCTTCAGACTCCAAATCTTCTCCAATTTCTACTTCACCAATTTCTTCTAATAGAAAATAATTTTCAATCAATCCACTAGTATTAAACTTAAACAGAAGGTATAGAATGCATTTTGATTCACAAAACACAAATGAATAAATGAGTTTTAAAATCTGAATTTTATATGATTAGTATTTCTTTTTATCATGGAGTATTTAGGATATGGTATATGTATATGGGTATACATGTAGTTGTGTATTTAGGATGTGATATTTATGTGTATGGTGTGTGTGTTTGTATATATGTGTGTATAAACACATTTTAAACCACTTTCTGTCATTCATTGTTTCATAATTTGATTGCATTTTATATGTGTATCCAAAAGTATTTCTCATTCCTTCCAATATGAATTCTCTAGTCCTATCAAAGAGTTCAGTTTATTATTCCTAACAAACAGCATAGCAATTCCCAATTCTATTTCTTTGCTGAAGATATTTCTTCCATTAGTGATATAGTTTCCTCCTCTATTATTTTCTAAATCCTAACTTTCTATCAATGATTAAATCAGATCATCTGTTTTATAGTTCTTTATTCAGCCCAATGATTTTTCTTTCTGTAAATTCTCATAGCACTTATATATGATCCTAAACATTTTAATAGATATGGAGTTATGGAACTGTGGAAATACATTGACAGAAAAATACTGGAACAGCTAAAAATGACATAGATACAGGCATAAGTATACATATTTTCTATATCTTTGATCTATAAATATAGATACTTCCTTAAAGTATAACTTTATGTCAATATCATCTGTATACATCTATATTCATATTTTCTATTATTTTTTAACGATCTTAAAATGTTTAGGCTAATTTTAAGTATGATAAGAATCTAGTTAAAAGAGATATCATTGGTATTAGGAAAACATTATTGCATAGCATTTGAATCAGACCTTGAAAGACAGGTAAAATTGGAAAGGATAGCAGACAGGAAAATAGGAGAAAAACCAGTAAAAAAAAAATTTTAAAAAAGGCATTCAGAATTTCCTTCTTATTTATTAGGAAGAATAAAGAAGAAATCTTTGGCTGGAATAAGCAATTCATGTTGGGAAGAGTGAGAAATATCTTTGGATGTATATATAAGGTAGGACCAGATTGTAAAGCATGGATACCAGATAAGATAACGGAAAAAGAACTTTAAATATTGTGACATTCAGTAAGAAATATCTGTCTCTATGTAATGTAAGCTAAATGATGCAGGTCTGTTGGAATAGAATAACCCTGCCTAAACATAGAAAATCGGAAGCTACAATGATAGTATGCATTTTTAAAATTGCAATTGTTATGACAAAAGTATCTCATCAGGAAGAGCCCGAGGGAATATATATGATGAATGGATGGACAGGTGAAAAATACATTTATTAAGTCTTATGTGCCAATTGTGCTAAGAACTGAAACAGTTACTTAAAAAAATAAAACAAAACAAGTTGTGTTGTTTTTTTTTTTTTAAAAATCTGTTTGTTTTTAGTTCCTCCCCATCTTGGGGAGCTTACCTTATAATAGAGAAATCCTAAACAGTATGAAGTGCCTTGATGTGAGAAATCACAGAGATTGTGAGTGATATGAAAGAAGAGTTGATTGACATGTTCTTGCCATTTCTAGTAGTTATATCAGTATGGCTTGATAATTGTTCTAAAATTATAAAGTAGTAGATAAGGGAGGAGATAGAATTATACCTATGGTGACAAGGCCAATGGCAAGAAAGTTGCTAGAGTGGACTAAGAAGCATTGCTGAGGATAACTAGATTCATTGTACTACGTGATATATTCATCAATCATGACCACATGTATTCCAAGGCAGAAGATCCAGAGCTGTCATTTACCTCATTGTCTCTGGTCTAGTGAATATATAAGCAGGATGAATGGCAAGGTCCAGTGCTCTGGAAGATACATGAGTTAGGAGTATTCAGAACAGAATGTGTTGAGTATGGACATTAATTCAAGATCCTAAAATGAGGAAATGATAGATTTCCAAGTAGAAGACTAGGAAAGGAGGAGTTCCTGTCTAGAATATAATTATTGAGACTGCATTGAAGGCTGAGGAAATACAATTCCAAAGGCTGTGGAAGGTAGATCTAAAAATTAATTCTTATAAAAGATCAAGCTCGTCACTGTCTGTGCTGCCCCCCCAAAAAAAACAAAACAAAAAAACCCTGTAAAATGAAATAGCTGAAGAGAATGACAACTATATTGTGACTAATCTTTTTTTTTAAAACTATAATGATTTTTATAACCCCAATGCATACAGTTGAATTGGGTAAGACACATATTTTGCCAGGCAATTATACTGTATTCCTTATACACATAGCACTTATCTGGACATTGACCTATTCCTTTACCTTCTTCCTTGCCTTAATTGTCTGAATATTCAGTCTGAATGAGATGGAAGTCAATAGTTCAATTCCTTCTGATGAGATGAAGGATTTCAAAATTTTACCATCTGCCCTACCATTGCTATTTAAATTCCTCAATACCTTACTATCTGCCTTTCTTCTACATCTGCAATAGAACCCCCTGACACTGGCATCTTACCATTACACTCTTAGAACTACTGAACCTTTCAGTAGGCCCTGTAGTTAACATTTTTGTATTTGTCATTATCACTAATTAGAGTGTGATCTCCTTGTGAGTCTAATACTTCCTCTATTTTATCTTCAGAATTTAGCATGCCCAAAAGGCTCATTTTAAAAATTCATTTATCATTCATTTATTCACTCATTCACTTTAGAATTTACAATAGGCATGGATTCTATCTTCTAGAAATTTGTAATTTAATGAGAAAATCAAAATGATAGATCTGGAGTTTTATGTACAATCTTTTTTTTTTTTTTAATTCTACTACGTAATAGAAATATTTTTTATTTCATAAATTAAAAATAAAATTTAAAGTTTTATAAAATGGACCTAAGCATCAAATTTAAGAAATAAAAATACCTACAAGTATTATGATAGTTTAATGTATTTATATATTGTTAAATAACATAAATTGCCAGTTTGTGTGTATTTAAGTAAGGTTGCTAAAATTCCATGCTATCATACTACATATTTGTTATACATAATGCTAAAATTTTTCTCTTTGAAGAGACCAGGAAATTTACTTTAGTAACATAGAACATACTTCAACCTCCTAAGCAATAACAAAAGTAAAGAAATTTGTGCTTTTAAAACAAAAATCAAGTGACAAACATAAAATCTAGTAGAAGGGTCTGTTTTACTTGTATATGTTGATCCTCAGTACCTAGCACAACTCTTGGAATATCATAGATTTCCAGGCTTGGAAACAGCTTGGATGATCAATCAGTGGGCAAAAAAATTCTCAGCAGCCCAAGCAATTACTACTTCTTTCCCTGGAAGCTGCTTTTGGCAACATTTGAGCAGTAACCTTCTCATCCTGGTTGGTCTCTCTATACCCTGAAAACACCCCTATTGATTTGTTGTTTTCTCCCAGAATTTTCATGTTTAGGTAGAGCCAGCTCTGGTTACCCTTTCTAGTTCTAAGTCCCTGCTTCTTTCTGCTTCTTAGTCCCTGGACTTCTTTTTCTAACATCCTGACACGGATCACTTCTGGCTTCCCTGTTTTCAGCTGTCTTTTAGCTTTTGCCCTTATTTATATCCATAAAGCTTATGAAGGTATTGGTATTTAGTAAGTGCCTCATAAATGCTTATTGGCTTAATTAGTTAATTAAAAATGATTATTGTTTGAAATTAATCTAGAACGATACAAATATTTCTGTACTTAGTTCAGCACTTCAAAGATGTATATATCATATTTACTTTGCAACCCTAAAGACCAACAGAGTACCTTGTATAAAGTAGGCACTTAATAAATGCTTGTTAATTTTACTGTCATGATACTCTCTCCCCATTATATATCAAACCTATCTATGCCTATTTTTAGCCTTTTGAGAGTTCCTATGGCAGAATATATTAATCAGCCTGTGATCAAGTTGATGATAAGTCTACACACTAAGAGAAATGGAGAATTTCTGAAATAATCACCTGAAACAAATGAGACAAATTCTTATTTTTGTTTGTTTTTGTTTTTGTTTTTTTTCATGCATAGAAACAATATTGGGCAATGTGATATTTTAGGGAAAGAGTAATGTTTAATGTGGGAAGGTAGAAAAAAAAAAGTTCTGTTAAGTAAATGATATGTTTGAGCCCAACATAAAGGCCACAAATCAGCTCATTTAGCCAGTTTGTTCATGCATTACAAAATTATAATAATAATACGTTTAATAATACATCACATATTTCCTCTTTAGTCTTTTTTTTTATGTCATTCATTTCCAGCTATCAATGAGATTTATATGGACTACAATCAGTTCCTGATTGTCTGCATAATCCTAAAAAATAGAAACAAGCCTAGAGACTGCGGAATATTCTTTTACAAATCTCTATCATTTTCCATTAAATGCTTTAGTACTTAGTGCAAGAATGTAGACTGAGAAAGACAAATAGAGATGCATATGCATTGCTGCATTACTCAGAAATGGGCATGCATTGCTGTATCACACAGCTCCATAAGGAATCTGGAACTTAACAAAGAGTATATGCTGTGATGTAATAGAAAGAGATATAGCTTCCACTAGATGTAGTGGAAATTGATGTAGAAAATCAGGGAATTGGGCTTTATTCAATCATTTTATGTTGTGTCTGGGGTTGTCTTGATAGAGATACTGAAATAACTCTCCATTGCCTTTTCCAGGTCATTTTACAGGTACAAAGCTAAGGTAAATAGGGCTAAGTGACTTGCTAGAGTCATAGAAGTAGTAAGTATTTAAGGTCAAATTTGAACTCAGGACAAAGAGTGTTTCTGACTTTATGATTGGCACCTTATCCACTACACCATTTAGTAGCCTTAGGCTTCTTTAAACAGGGATAAAATAAATAATTGAGGGTTGTCACAGTAACTATGCGAAATTGACAGTCTAATTTAAAGCTATATTTTCGTGTGTGTGTGTGTGTGTGTGTGTGTATGTGTGTGTGTGTCTGGTGTGTCTGTGTTTTCAGTTCTTTTTTTTTTCTTATTTATTTATAAAACTGAAATACAAAACAGAAAAAGGGGAGGGGATATTGCTGTGTTCATAGCAGAACATGAGAGTATTCAAAATATAAACCAAATTTCCATTTCAAGAAAGTCTATATATAATAAAATTTCAGAACTATTTATCTTTTTTTGCTTTCTTGTAGTTCTTTCTTTTGTTCTCTGCTGTACATTCTTACTTTACTCTTCCTTTCCCCTTTCCTACTCCCAACCTCCTTCCCCTTATCCATCCCAGAAGGCTACAATTAAGGGTACATATGCACATACATCTACAAAAATAAACATATATACACACACATAGATATCTATAATCATACACACATATGCATGTATATATTCATATACATCTTTGTAAAGGTTGCTGTTTGTCTGAAGCTGGATAACATCATCCTTCTTAGGTCTGTTTCTGTTTTGTTTTGTTTTGTTTTGTTTTTCCTAAATCCAGGAACTCATGGTTTTTGCAGCACAGCAATATTAATTTAAAGCTATCTTGACCCAGTGTTAGTTTACTGGAAGAATTCCACAGACAAATTAATTTTAATTTAACACAGTTTATTTGGATACTGTAGGACAATTAACATGGTTTGATGAGTTTCCTTTTGACTAGGCTGTAGTGCTGTAGTTTCAACTGATTGACTCAAACAATCCATGAAAATAGGTTATCTTTGCTAAAGCTTCCTTATCTCTTCTTCCTGTGTTTTTTGGATTTGTTTTGGGAACACCCCACAGAGTTCTTGATTGATATCTTACTTCATTCTAGCCTTTGAAGGGCAGAGGAAGGCAGAAAAGGACACAGAAAGTCTCTTATTTGATTATAAAAGCTGAGAGATATTTCATATCTTTCACTGCTTTAGAAAGCTGTGTCAAATTTCTTTTGTCTAGCAAAGTCTCAGACAATCATTTATTCTCTTGCTACTCGATAAGCAAATACAAAAACCCATCATACTGGTAAATCAAGCAGGTGAATTAAAAGTATTTCAGTCCAACACATTTATTTTGCAAGGAGACAAAGAATAAGAGAGACAGACAGACAGCGAGAAAGACAAACAGACAGAGAAAAAGAGAGACAAAGAGACAGAGAGAGAGAGAGAGAGAGAGAGAGAGAGAGAGAGAGAGAGAGAGAGAGAGAGAGGAAAGATAGAGACAGAGAGAGACAGAGGGTGGGGTGGGGGGAAAAAGAGACAGGGAGAGGGAATGAGAGACAGAGAGAGAGAGGTCAGAAAGTGGATTAAAGGTTTATTTACCTTTAGATCACAATTATCTTCTGGTTTCCAATTTCAGCACTCCATGAAATATAGCATACTCAATTTTCTTGGCATTTATTTTCATGAAATACTAAGAAAAAGCCCTAATTATAAAATTCATGCCAAAACTAAAAATATAGACATCATGTATAAACATAAGACACCATCTGGAGTTTTTTGCTCAGTCTTGGGTCTTACATTTTAGGAAGGCTAAAGATTGATAAACTATGGAGTATTAAGAGGAAAGAGCAGGAAAATGAGCATTTTTCAAGGTTATGCTCTATGAGCATTAGTTGAAGGAACTGAGGGTGTTTAAGACTGTAGGATAGGGAGTGATAATTGCCCTCAAATATTTGGAAACATATCAGGTAGAAGAGAAACTAATTTTGCTTGTTTGCCCAGAGTATGTAGGATTATGGGCAATGGATGGAATTTTCGGGGGGGGGGGAAGCTAACAGCTCATTGTTATTGTGAAAAAAGCACAATTAAATACAAAACCTTTCTAATGATTAAAGCAGTTCAAAATTAGGGTACCTTGGGAAGTAGTGAGTTCCCCCTTTCTTTAGATATCTTGTAGCAAGGAAAGAATGGTCATTTGTCAGATATACTATAGAAAGAAACCTTTTTCATATATAGTTGGTTAGACTAGATTGCCACCAAGGTTTATTTTATCTCTGAAATTCTGTAATTCTGTAACTTTATCAAGTGTCCTTTAGAATTCTAAGTGGTTCAGAGATCATTTTAAAGACCACTTTCAAGGAATAGAAAACTATTATCTCTTTGATGCTACCAAATATGTGCAAGAATAATCTACCCTCACAAAAATAACTAAATTAATTAATTAATT
>JAJPUD010029261.1:2214-14034 GCA_023553655.1 Myrmecobius fasciatus
TTTTTTTTTGGAAAGCCAATATGGTGGAGAATAGACAGATCTTTCTCTTAACTCTTCCAGGTTTCCCTCAGAATCAACACTAGATCAAGTCTCTAAACTGGTTTTGGAGCAACAGAACCCACAAATTTGGAGTATAAAAAATTTCCAGCAGAAAATATTTTGGAAGAACTTCAGGAAAGGTCTGTCTCAATCAGGCAGGGGGGAAGGCAGTATAGTGTAGGGAGACCCAGGGCAGAGAGAGGTCTGGGAACCAAGGGAATCTACTGGGAAACTTTTAGCCAAAATACAGCAGTATTGGCTACTCTGTCCTGGTTCAGAAGCCAATGGATAAGCAGACTAGTTGTGAGTCCTCCAATACACTTGAAGAAGTCACAATGGGTGGGACTTGGCCATACACACTCAGCTAAGGAAGGAAGCTTGCAGCACCAATCCAAGGGCAGTATGATGCCATTGTTCCTTGTAGAGGAAGCTTGGGATAATTTCCTCTTTGTCCTAAGAGCAGACCTCGACCTTTAAAAATTAACCAAAAAGTAAAAAGTGTTCTGACCATAGAGAACTATTATGGTGACAGGGAAGAAAAGATCTTAAACCTTGAGGACACTAAAGATAAAATGTCTTCAGATGAAGCCTAAAAGGATGATATGATTTGGTCTCCAACTCAAAAGACTCTTTTGGAAAAATTCAAAAAGGATCTTAAAAGAGAGTTAGAAGAAAAATGGAGAAAGAAAATGAGAGATTTTCTGAAGAGTTTGGAAAAGAAAACATAAAGGATTTGGAAAAAAAACTCTTTAAAATATATTTAACAAATTGGAAAAGGAATAAAACTCCTTAAAAAGTAAATTTGGTGAAATGGAAAAAGAAAACTTCTTGAAAAACAGAATTGGTGAAATGAAAACAGAGAACAAGTCCCTAAGAAATAGACTTATTGAAGTAGGAAAAAAAATGTGTCAAGAATTTCAATGGAATTAATGAAAAAAAAATGCATATAAAGGTAGCCTAGCTGTACCAGAACTAAAACTATATTATAAAGCAGCAGTCATCAAAACCATTTGGTACTGGCTAAGAAGTAGAGTACTTGAACAGCATAACAAGATAGATTTACAAGACACAGTACACATAACTATAGTAATCTAGTGTTTAATAAACCCAGAGATCCTAGCTTCTGGAATAAGAACTCATTATTTGACAAAAATTTCTGCGAAAATAGGAAATTAGGCTTTGCTTAACACCTAACACTCTATATTAAGGCAAGGTCAAAATGGGTTCATGATTTGAATTTAAAGAATGATACCATAAGAAAATTAGGAGGACAAAGGATAGTCTATCTCTCAGATCTGTAGATAAGGAGGGAATTTATGGCCAAAAAAGAACTAGAGGAAATTATGAAATGAAAAATGGATAATTTTGATTATATTACATTAAAAAATTTTGTATAAACAAAACCAATGCAAACAAGATTGGAAGGGAAGCATAAAACTGGGAAAAAATTTTTACATCCAAGAGTTCTGATAAAGGCCTCATTTCTAAAATATATAGAGAATTGATTCAAATTTCTAAGACTACAATTCATTCTCCAATTGATAAATGGTCAATGGATATGAATAGACACTTTTCAGATGAAGAAACTGAAACTATTTCTAGTCATATGAAAAAAAAGCTCTAAATCATTATTGATTAGAGAAGTGCAAATTAAGACAACTCTGAGGTACCACTACATATCTCTTAGATTGTCTAACATGACAGGAAAAGATAATAATAAATGTTGGAAGGTATGTGAGAAAACTGGGACACGAGTATATTGTTGGTGGAGTTGTGAGCTTATCCAACTATTTTGGAGAGCAATCTGGAAATATGCCCAAAGGACTATCAAACTGTAAATATCCTCTGACCCAGCAGTGTCTCTACTGGGGATATATTCCAAGGAGATCATAAAAAACGGAAAAGGACCTACGTGTGCAAAAATGTTTGTAGCAGCCCTTTTTGTAATGGTAAGAAACAGAAAACTGAGTGGATTCCCATCAATTGGAGAATGGCTGAATAAGTTATGGTATAGGAATGTTATGGAATATTATTGTTTTGTAAGGCATAATTAGCAGGGTGATTTCAGAAAGACCTGGAGATATTTACATGAACTTATGCTAAGTCAAGTGAGTAAAGCCAAGAGAACTGTACACAGCAACAACAAAATTATGTGATGATAAATTCTGATGGACATGCCTCTTTTCAACGATGTGATGTTTCAAGCCATTTCCACTAGACTTGTGATGAAAAGAGCATCTTTAAAGAGGACTGTGTAGACTGAATGTGGATCCAACATAGTATTTTTCCCCTTTTGTTGTTTGCTTGCTTTCTGTTTTTTCCTCATTTTTTCCCTTTTTGATCTGATTTTTCTTGTGCAGCATGATAATTGTAAAAATATGTATAGAAGAATTGTACATGTTTAATATATATTGGATTACCTGTTATCTAGAAGGTTGGGTGGGAGTAACGAAAGGAGAAAAAATTTGGAAGATAAAGTTTGGCAAGAGTGGATGTTGTAAACTGTACTTACATATATTTTGAAAATAAAAAGCTATTATTAAAAAACTCCAGTTTCTCCTAAAAGGCTTTTGAAATGATATTGGGTTTTTAAAAGACTTTCCCCATAATTCTCAGTTGTATCCATAAAAATTTATCAAGAAATTCATTTGTCATTTTTTCAAAGGGGAACATCTGGGTTTATATATCCTAAGACAAAACTGGACCTAGATAATTTCAGGAAAGTATAAATTTCAAGTCCACTGATTACTAAGAAGTAGGAAGTCATCACATCTGCACCAAAGGAGACATATAACAAAGATTAAGAACACCAAACTCTATTCAAATATGAATGCTGTGAAGAGAGCGTCAAGCCAGAGGGACAGATGGAATTGAGGTTTCAGAAATAACAAAATTTAAGTTCTAACTTTTACTTTGGGTATTTAGGAAAACTTCAGAAATGATCATAGCAGTGAAGAATGATCATGAGTTGAAAAGGAATAATTCATGTTTGTGAATTAGGGATGGACCAAGAAATGATGTCACTTCATTCAACTCAAATTCTAGTAGGACCATCTTTGATGGAATGAGGAATGCTAGCCATAATTCTTCCTAATCCTTGGAATGATTAGCTTATCAATATTTAGGATTCAGAGAACACACATTAGGTGTATGACTTTGGTCATTTATTTATGGATTTCTAAGTGAACACATAAAATTCCAGATCAGTGAATTCTGCCCTGCTGTTATAGTAAGAAAATTTTGTGATGAGGAACTAAGAACTAAATTTGAAGAAGTGGCAATGTGTGGTTATTTCTTTCTTTGCTTTTTGGTTAAAACCTATGATTTCATTGTAGGGACTTACAGGTACGAAAAATTTCCCAAAGATGGAGATTAATGTATTAATATTTTATATTAATGTTAATAATATATTAATATAAAGCATTACATAGTTTTCTAGGTACTGAGAGATACAGATTTATTAGCTTTTGATCAATATGTGACATGTATATTTTAGAATTAATGTTGATCAACATTTCCTTCAGAATCCGTTAGACACATCATAAAGAATAGACTCTTTTCATTCTCTTTTAATTAGCATTCTTTCCCCTTAAAAATAGAGAGTGAAAAGATTGTTCTCTGACTGCCTGATGCAGAAGTTTCTTCCCTTGCCTTCACCTCTAACATAACTTAGAAACAGGCCTTTCCTCCTGTCCTTCTTGAAAAGTTTTCCCTAAAAATGAGACAAAGCTATTCTTTGGCCTTGACTGTATTTGATTTCTCTGATGTACCTTTCCGGTCATTAAAAGCCTAAAATGATATTTTACTTTTGAATTAATTGTAAATATATAATTTTGTTCCCCATATCAAATTTGAACAAAGAGAGTAATGGCATCAGGCCTGCCTTCGACAGTGTCAGAAACAAACTTTGAATCCAAAATGTTTACACTTCAACATTATCTTTCTAACATGCTTGCCATTCTGCTTATATTACATATGTGGCATGAATATTCTGTGGTCTCAGTCTCCTAGTAGCAGGTTGTTATATCTCTCTTCAAGTTTCTTCTCTAATGCCATTATCTCACGATTTCTACCTGATGTGCTCCTAACATTACTGGGGAGGAACCCAACTAGCATCCCATTTCAATTTAATCACTTAATATCAATTGCCTGTTGTAAAGGAATATTTAAATTCTTTCTTCTTTTCTTCTCTCCCTCTTTCCCTCCTTTCTTTCCTCCTTCCCTCCCTTCCTTCCTCCCTTCTTTTTTTCCTTTCCTCCCTCCCTCCCTTTCTTCTTTTTCTCCCTCCCTTCCTTCCTTCTTTTCCTCCCTCAGCTCTCTCCCTCCCTTCCTTCCCTTCCTTCCATCTTTCCTTCATGCCTTCTTTCCCTCCTTCCTTCCTTCCCTTCTTCCTTCCTTCTCTTTTTCCTTCCTTACCTTCCTTCCTTCCTTCCCTCCCTACCTTCCTTCCTTCCCTCCTTCCTGATTTCCTTTCTTCCCTTCCTTCCTTTCCTTCCTGCCTTCCTTCCTTCCCTTCCTTCCCGTCTTCTTGCTTTCCTGCCTTCTTACCTACCTTCCTACTCTTGTTCCCCATCTCATTCTTTGGGAATGAAGATCAGGTAATTAGGTTCATAATTTATTTTAGTTCCCACATTGCTTTGGTCCCATCAAATTCATGTGTAAAGGCCCATTTCTGCCAGAAAAAGACTTCTACTTAGTTGAGATGGGACAAAGCCACTTCAAAAGATCAGTTCTTGTACCTCTTGGCATTAAGGCTGTTTTGGCTACAAAATTCAATCTGGATTCCAATTCCCACATTTTCATGCCTTGGTCTCCTAACTTTTTTAATTCTTCAAATTAGGAATTTGCTGCCAACACTTAGCATAGAACGAAAAGACCGAGGAACTAAGTTTGTTTCTTATGAGTCATATAACCTGGGTGGGCCAAGAAAGAGTTCCTAAGACCCTTCATCTTAGCATACAGTCTCACCAGTCATTGTGGATGAAGTAATGAGTTTATTCCCTTAAATACAAATGTAAAAAAAGATTTGACTGGAATTTTGACACTAGCCTTTTTGAATATTCTGCTTGTTTTTATATTTAGCAAAAAGAGGAAAAAGCTCTTCCTAACCATATCATAGGCCAACTAAAAACAAGAAGGAAAACATCTCTTTATGATGTGTTCACCGTAATTCCTCCAAAATAAGTTACACATTGTTTTTTATGTGAAGACTCCATCTTAGCAAGCTAAGGGGTCTGCACATGCATGTGACTCCATGCTATTCAATATTAAATAGCTGCAAGATATCCCCCAGGATTAATAAGGTATCTTATTAGTATACTAGCATTAGTATGAAGGCATCATTATATAGCATGTCCCAAATGTCTTAGTGCAGTTTTAAGTTATTGAAGATTTCTGGAGTACCCTCTATAAGTAGCCACGTCATTTCCTGGAGGCATGGAGGGTATCAGACAATATTGGTAAAACAGTATCTTTTTATAAGTCTTTAAAATAGCTATTATTTTTACATATGTGACAGGATAATTACTATTCTTTTCCTTAATAATATATAGCATTTATATAGCACTTTCAGATTTGCAAAGCATTTTACATGTATTCTTTATTTCATTTTCACTGCTAATCGAGGTTGGAGCTTTTGTTATTTCCTTTTTTTACAGATGAGAAAAATAAGATTGAAACATTAAATGACTTGTCCAAAGCTGTGCAAATGGTAAGTATATGAACCAAGATCCAAAGTTCAGGTTTTCCTGATTACAAATTCTATCATCAATACACAATATCACTTAGTTGCTCCAACTATGTGGAATGATGTGTTGTGTGTGTGTGCATATGTGTGTGTGTCTGCATGTGTGTCTTTCTAAGTGTATGCATGTTTGTGTGTATGCTCCTATATTTTTGTTGTTATAATTGGGCACCTGATAAAGAACATCTGATGAGCATAAGTAGAAACTATGCTTCATCATTCTGGATGTCAAGTATTGAGCCATGAGTAGAATCTAAACTTTAACTCTACTTAAGCCAAGTTTCAATAGATATATCCTCAAATCCATAGTGTATAAGATCATGGGTATGGACACACAAAAACTGAATAATTACATTAGAGAGCTGAAAAACAAAATGTGTTTAGTCCTTAATTGTTTGGGAGGGCAAGTTCTATTAGATTAACTCCAAGGTTCCTTTTAATTTACAAATAAGGTTTTATGAAAATGTCTTTCATCCCACTTGAAGATTCCTCTTCCCTCACATCCTAGCCAAGACAAAGCATTTTCTATCTCAAGAAATTTCTACTGCCTTTGTAGCTGCTGTTTTAGAGGAGAAAAATATGTTGTGAGAAAGAGGATGCAGAGAGAGAATTTTTTTCTTTTTAATGTCAAATTGAGGGGGAATATTTGTGATATATGTTGGGAATGGATTGGGAGATTTGTTACTTCTTAAAAGAAAAAAAAAAGGAATGGTTGCAATTTAGCAGCTTGTTCTGATAAAGTATCCTGAAGGACTATGTGGATAATTTAAATGAACTATAACAAGCATAATTCCCTACTGACATATATAATTAGCAATAACCTGTAAATTTTCCACAAACACACAAATGATTCTAAATTTGCTCTAAATATATCTTGAAAATGCAAGTCTTTTTATTATGACTTCTTATTTCTAGTGATTACTTAAAAGGGATTTTGCTTATTTTTTCACAAAGACAGTATCATAATGATTATTTCATTGCTGAATGATAATAAATTATTTAGTCAATGACTTTATGAAATAAAACATAATTTATATTCCATTCTGAGAAATGATGGTTTTTACTTCAAATCATATCATATATATAAATCATAAATATATTTTATAATGAGAAAACTCACTTTATGTTCTTAGTGTTTCTGAATAGAACATAAGCTTGGTATTTTCTTTCCCCCACCAATATATCTCTAGAATGCAGAGAGGTGGACCCAACTTTTTATTATCAGTGAATATTAAATTATTTTTGAAGTGTTTGTTCTTTTTCATTGCTAAAATTGAATATTTTATGGATATTCATGGTTTCTCATTGCAGTATCCTCTTTATTGTATAGTGAAAATAGAGTGTAGATAGCTTTGAGATTTTTAGAACACATACCAGAATTATAGAATTACTTTTAACTATTATGTTTAGTGAATGAAAGAAAAATATGTTAAAAAAATTAACTACAAAATGGTACAAAACCTTATTAAATAAATATGAAAGAAAAAAAAGCAAAAATAGGGGAGAAAGTAAAATATCTCATAGGCAAGACAAAACTGGACATATCTTGAGGAAAGAATTCTTTTTTTTTAACCTTTCAATTATTGAACCTATTATTTATTTCTTAAAGGACAGTTTTATAGTTGAATTTGTGTGACTGTCTTGTAGTATGTGGTTGTCTGATACCCAAATATTTAATGCAGCATTTTACTGTAATTAATGGAATGTGAGTTACCAGCTCTAAATATTCCTCTACCTTCTGTAGGTACAATTTATGACTGACTTCTCCCAGTGCTTCACACTTAGTAAGTATTTATTAAATGATCAATCGCAAACCCTAACAGATAATTCACGAACCAGTGGATTACCTGAAATCCATGAACAATAACAAAAAGACTTTATATATCATACTTAAAGAAATTATAAAGGAAAACTGTCCAGATATTTTAGCTCACAAGACAAAGTAGAAATTGGAAGAATCCACTAGTCTCTTCCTTAAAGAAAGCCCCAAGTGGATACACCTAAGAATATTACAGCCAAAACACAAAACTCCCAGGTCAAGGATAAAATATTATTAATAGTCAGAAAGAATGAATTCAAGTACTGTGGAAATGTATTTAGCAACCAACAAAATAAGGAAAAGAGAACTTTAAATATGATATCCCAGAAAACAAAGAATACAGGACAACATTCAAGAACAATCCGCACACATGAGAAGAAGAGAATTTGGTACTGAAAATAAAAGAAAATGCATTTGAAAATAATAAAAAGTATATCTGACTGAATCAATTAAGGCCTTTTTGAAAGAAAATTCAAATTTACTTATGTGTATAATTAGGGAAAGCTAATTATTCTCTCTTAAGTTTTTATAATTTTATCCTTCCTGTCTTTAATATTTCAGATGAATATAGAGAATAAGACAAGAAGAGAAAGCAGAGAAATTAGTAGCCTTTTCACCTAAGATAAGTAAGAACACATGTAGCTTCCTTCACTGTCTCATGTCAACAGACCAAGACAAATAATATATTAAATACTCAAGTAATTGATGGATGAGAATGCTGAATTAATTTTAGTGATATTTTAAAAAACAAGAATAAAACAACTATGTGGAATATGGTGAATAGCATTGAAACACAGAGAGGTAAGTATTGCTCTAATCTTTATAAAATGAAATAAGAATGAGATCCTTAAAGTATAAGCCAACAAGTTTGACTTAATTTCCTGAAAAAAATACTGATATTCATTATCTTTATATTAACCAATTAAAAAAATTATCCTTACAATAACTCTTTTATTTAGGTTCTTTTAGGTACTGCTGATACTGTTGATATTTGAATTGCCCATAACATGGCAATAGCAAGAACAAAGATATAAGCAGCACAACTATTATAATCAGAAATGGTTTAGGCCTAGGAGGAATAACTAATACATTACACACCAGAATATAATATCTAAGCTCTAAAATATAGAGCTAAATTCAAATAAATAAAATAAAATATTCAATGATTTTTTAATATGTTGAGCTTTAAAAATTTTTAAATTAGTGGAGAAAGTATTAAAAAGGTTTTTTTAATCCAATATTGTACATCATCAAATAGATTGACAAATGATACCTGACACAAAAGATGGCTTTATTATGTATTGATTTTAGAAGCCAAAAAGAAAAGGGGAATTGGAAGTTTACATTACTGAAAGAATTATAAGGTATATGCATATAGAAAAATACTCTTTCCTACAATCATGGAAGAAGTGGGGAGAGTAAATATTACTTGAATATTCCTTTTATTTAATTGGCAAAAACAGGACAAAATACATATAAATGTACATACACACATATGCATAAAGATAATTGTAAAATTACATTCAATATTACAAAGATACAAATGGAAAGAAGAAGAGGGGAAATGGAAGTACAAATAATAATTTTTAATGAGAATTACAATAATAATTAATATTCATAAAATATTTACTATCTTCCAGGCACCATGTGTAGATCTAGAGAGAGATTAGTTATAAAGAAAAGCAACCCTAAGCTTGGAGAGTGGATAGTGAAGAGAAAGACAAGGGTAAGTCCTTACAATAAAGAGCAAGTAAGGCACATAAAGAATAAAAAGGTATAAAAGGCTTAGATTGAAGGAAATATGCCATGAGCTATCATAACTTTATTTATTTATTTTTTTTATTAAAGCTTTTTATTTGTATAACATATGTATGGATAGTTCCCCAGCATTGATCTTTACAAAGCTTTCCATTACAAATTTTACCCCCAATCCCCTCCTCTCCCCTAGATGGCAGGAAGTCCACTACATGTTAATGATGTTGAAATGCTTGACAAGTTATGCAAGAAAAATCCTATCTACAAGAAAAAAAAGAAAATCAGAGAAAGGCAACACAATGCAAGCAAATGTCAATAGAGATCATGAAAATGTTACGTTGTGGTCCATATTTCATATCCCTCTCTCAGGGTGTATATGGTTTTCTTCAGTGAACAATTGGAAGTGGTTTGAGACAATTCTTTGTTGCAGAGAGCCATGTCCATCAGAATTGATCATCATGTAATACTGTTGTTTCTGTGTATGATGATCTCCTGGTTCTGCTCATTTCACTCAGCATCAGTTCATGCAAGTCTCTCCAGGCCTCACTGAAATTGTCCTGCTGATCGTTTCTTACAGAGCAATAATATTCCATAACATTCATATACCATAATTTATTCAGCCACTCTCCAGTTGATGGGCATCCCTTCAGTTTCCAGTTTCTAGCCACTACAAAAAGGGCTGCCACAAACATTCTTGCACATGTGGGTCCCTTTCCTTCCTCTAAGGTCTCTTTGGGATATAGGCCCAGTAGAAACACTGCTAGGTCAAAGGGTATGCATAGTTTGACAACTTTTTGAGCATAGCTCTAAATTGCTCTCCGGAATGGTTGGATCTGTTCACAGTTCCACCAACAATGTATTAGTATCCAGTTTTCCCACATCCCCTCCAACATTCATCGTTATCTTTTCCTGTCATTTTAGCGAATCTGACAGGTGTGTAGTAGTACCTCAGAGTTGTCTTAATTTGCATTTCTCTGATCAATAGTGATTTGGAGCAACTTTTCATATGACTAGAGATGGTTTTAATTTCATCATCTGAAAATTGTCTGTTCATATCCCTTGACCACTTATCTATTGAAGAGTGGCCTGAATTCTTATATATATGAGACAATTCTCCATATATTTTAGAAATGAGGCCTTTATCAGAACCATTAAATGTAAAGATGATTTCCCAATTTGATGCTTCCCTCCTAATCTTGTCTACATTTGTTTTATTTGTACAGAAACTTTTTAACTTAATATAATCAAAATTATCCATCTGGTGTTCAATTAGAAGCTCCAGGTCTTCTTTGGACATAAATTTATTCCATCTTCACAGGTCTGAGAGATAAACTATATTACCTTCCTCTAACTTGCTTACAAAGTCCCTCTTAAAATCTAGATCATGAACCCATTTAGATCTTATCTTGGTATGTGGTATTAGGTATGGGTCAAGCCCTATTTTCTTCCACACTAGTTTTCAATTTTCCCAGCAGTTTTTGCCGAATAGTGAGTATTTATCCCAAAAGCTGGGGTCTTTGGGTTTATCGAACACTAGATGGTTAAGGTTATTGCCTAGGTTGTCCTGATAACCTATCCTGTGCCACTGATCCACTGCTCTATTTCTTAGCCAGTACCAAACGGTTTTGATGACCGCTGCTTTATAATATAGTTTTAGATCTGGTACAGCAAGGCCACCTTCATCTGCCTTTTTTTTTTTTCATTAATGCCCTTGAAATCCTTGACCCTTTGTTCTTCCAAATGAACTTTGCTACTATTTTTTCTAGTTCTGTAAAATAATTTCTTGGGAGTTTGATTGGTATGGCATTAAATAAGTAGATTAGTTTGGGTAGTATTGTCATTTTTATTATGTTCGCTCTGCCTGCCCATGAGCACTTAATATTTTTCCAATTGATTAGGTCTGATTTTATTTGTATGGAAAGTGTTTGGTAGTTTAGTTCATATAGTTTCTGACTTTTCCTTGGCAGATAGATTCCCAAATATTTTATCCCATCATCTGTTATTTGAAATGGAATTTCTTTTGGTATCTCTTGCTGCTGAGCATTCTTGGTAATATATAAAAATGCTGATGATTTATGTGGATTAATTTTGAATCCTGCAACTTTTCTAAAATTTTGAATTGTTTCTAGTAGTTTTTTAGTTGAGTCTCTAGGGTTCTCTAAGTATACCATCATTCATCTGCAAAGAGTGATAATTTGGTTTCTTTATTACCTACTCTGATTCCTTTTATCTCATTTTCTTCTCTTATTGCTAAAGCTAACATTTCTAATACAATATTAAATAGCAATGGTAACAGTGGGCAGCCTTGTTTCACTCCTGATCTTATTGGGAATGGTTTTAGTTTGTCTCCATTACATATGATGCTTGCTGATGGTTTTAAATAGATGCTACTGATCATTTTAAGGAAAAGCCCATTTATTCCTATACTCTCTAGTGTTTTTAATAGGAAAGGGTGTTGGATTTT
>JAJPUD010029262.1:0-11681 GCA_023553655.1 Myrmecobius fasciatus
ATTCATTTGGAAGAACAAAAGGTCAAGAGTTTCAAGAGAATTAAGGGAAAAAAAAGTCTGATGATGGTGGACTTGCTGTACCAGATCTAAAAATATATTATAAAGCAGCAACCATCAATACCATTTGGTACTGGATAAGAAATAGTGTAGTTGATCCAGTGGACTAGGATAGACTCACAAGACAAACTACGCAATAACTATAGCAATTTAGTCTTTGACAAACCCAAAGACCCTAGCTTCTGGGATAAGTAATTACTACTTGACAAAAACTGCTGGGAAAATTGGAAACTAGTGTGGAAAAAATTAGGGCTTGACCCACATTTAACACCACATACCAAGATAAGATCTAAATGGGTTCATGATCTGTATATAAAGAGTGATACTATAAGTAAATTAGAGGAACGTAATATAGTTTACCTCTCAGACCTATGGAGATGGAATAAATTTATGTCCAAAGAAGAACTGGAACTCTTAATTGAACACCAGCTAGATAACTTTGACTATATTAAGTTAAAAAGTTTTTGTACAAACAAAACCAATGCAGTCAAGATTCGGAGGGAAGCAATAAATTGGGAACTCATTTTTACATTGAAGGGTTCTGATAAAGGTCTCATCTCTAAAATACATAGAGAATTCTCTCATATTTATAAAAATTCAAGCCATTCTCCAATTGATAAATGGTCAAAGGATATGAACAGACAATTTTCAGAGGATGAAATTAAAACTATTTGTAGTCATATGAAAAGGTGCCCCAAATCACTATTGATCAGAGAAATGGAAATCAAGACAACCCTGAGGTACCACTACACACCTGTCAGATTGGCTAAAATGACAGGAAACGTTAATGATGAATGTTGGAGGGGATGTGGGAAAACCGGGACACTGATGCATTGTTGGTGGAGATGTGAATGGATACAGCCACTCTGGAGAGCAATTTGGAAGTATGCTCAAAAAGTTATCAAACTGTCCATACCCTTTGACCCAGCAGCATTTCTATTGGGCTTACATCCCAAAGAAATCAAAAAGGAAGGAAAGGGCCCCACATGTGCAATAATGTTTGTGGCAGCCCTTTTTGTATTGACTAGAAACTGGAAACCGAATAGATGCCCTTCAATTGGAGAATGGCTGAATAAATTATGGTATATTAATATTATGGAATATTAATGTTCTGTAAGAAACAACCAGCAGGACTATCTCAGAGAGGCCTGAAGAGACTTGCATGAACTGATGCTGAGTGAAATGAGCAGAACCAGGAGATACACGGCAACAACAATATTACATGATGATCAATTTTGATGGACATGGCTCTCTGCAACAATGAAATGTCTCAAACCAGTTCCAATTTTTCAGTGAAGAGAGCCATATACACCCAGAGAGAGAGATATGAAATGTGGACCACAACAAAACACTTTCATGCTCTCTATTGATGTTTGTTTTCATTGTGTTTCCTTCCTATGATTTTTTTTCTTGTAGATATGATTTTTCTTGCACAACAATGTGTGGAACTATGTATACATATATTTGATTTGCCAAATATTTTAACATAATTAACATGTAGTGGATATCCTGCCATCTAGGGGAGGGTTGGGGAGTTGGGGGGAAAAATCTGTAACAGAAAGTTATGTAAGGGTTAATGTTGAAAAATTATCCATACACATGTTTTGCAAATAAAATAAAATTGAAAAAATTGAAAAAAATTAAATAAAATAAAAAAATTATCTGGACATCATACTTCAATAAATTTTTAAGGAAAACTGCACTGATATCCTAGTATCAAAGTGTAAAAGCCATTGAAGGAATCCACCAATTATATCCTGAAAAAGATCCCAAAATGAAAACTCCCAAGAATATCATAGCCAAATTCCAAAAATCCCAAATCAAAGAGAAAATATTGAAAGCATTCAGAAAAACAAAAACAAAACAGAATGAAATTTATTTTTTATTTACGTCAATTCAAGTTTTTCTGAGAATAGAAGAATCTCCTGTTTGCCTTATCATCATTCATCCAACCTAAGCCCCATAGAATTCTCTCTCAAAGAAACAGACATCTTTTGGTCTCAGTCAAGAACATGATTAATCTCAGTCCATCATTCTAATGAAGAGCAATGTCATTTATCATTTCTGGTTTACAGCAACTCTTTACATTGCAGTGGAAAACCTATTAGATCAAGAACTTCAGGAACCCTGGAGATGAGAATAAGGTTCATTAAGTCTAATAGAGGATCATATGAATGAATATCATCAGGCTCACTATTTGGTATAATATGTTTTTAATGACTCTGACAGAGATCGTGAAAAATAAGGTGCCTCCTGTTCATAGTAGAAATTCACACGAGAAAATCATCATTAAAGGAAGTTTGATTGGGTTTGACAGGCTACTTCTTTTCTACCCATCCTACTGGGAAAGAAAGTAGTAGTTCTTTGCTTCCTTATCATGATAGCTCTTCCTACACACACACACACACAGAGACACATACACACAAATTAATGAAATTAGAGAATATCTTGTCTAACCTTGGAAATTTCCTTGTTTCTGTGTTCCTAAGAGTTTTAAGAGTTCAAAAAGGTATAAGCAGAATATAGGCAAGATCAAGATATGATTCAAACTAGGGGTAATCTCTTTTTAACCAGTTAGAGTTTTAACCAGAATTGACTCAAATCTGTTTTTAAATTAAGACAATATTTATACATACACAAGAAATCTTTTTTTGAGGAAAAGCACAAATTTGTTGATTCTGAATAAACTAGAATTTGCACATATCGACATCTATTTGTACAGATCAAATCAGAACCTATTTATACAGGCTTGTGAGGTAAATAGTAGGAAAAACAATTTAGGGAGGTGAGACTGAAAACAGGCCTTATACATTTAGCCATACATTGTAACTTGTATAACCTGATTATGAATATTTACAAGATCATTAAAAAATTGAAGGCATTTAACAACATTTTTGAAAACATTGTGTCAAAAGCATGGGAGCAGGTATAAAGACTTGATTAACTCCATTGGAGAATGGAAAAGCACAATAGCATCATCAATTCAAAACTCAGGTAAACATTCCATAAGGAAACTGACATTCAATATTGAGGAACTTCTTTAGGTAGCACTGTTTTGACATAATTTCCCATAAACCTTAATGAGTGATAGTATCCAAGGCCTTGATCAGATCTACAGATGCTGTGTATAGATCTCTATTTTCTTCTTGGAATTTCTCCTTGAGTTGTTGGGATACAAACACTGTCTGAAATCACACTAACTCTCAGGTACATGACTGTCTTTCAGATGAAGGTCAACCTTTCAAGGAGGATTGTGCAAAAATCTTGACAGCAGTTCCATGCCATGAAACTTCCATTTGAATTGTCCTAGGAAGATTCTGAAGATACCAGACACTGAGATCCTTTCTTTAATTAAATTGCTAATTGTTCAAACTCTACTACAGACAGAACAACTCCTATGGGTGGACCAAGTTGTTCAAATGCCATGTGTAAGCTTGTCAAAAAGACTATTGTTTTATTGAGAACTCACAGAGTGCAAGGGATCACATGATGGTCAGAAAAAGTGATAAAAGGATACTCAAATTTTCTCTCAAGTTTAGGATTTATTGTGTGACATGGGAGACACTGGCACAGTAGTACTGCCCAGCATGCCATGCTTTCACCAGAGAAAGTGTTGTGTTCTATAAGTAAAGCAGAACTGAAGTAGCTCAAAAGAAATGTGAGATGCACAAATTTAAAGAATCTATCCCAAAAGTTTACATGGAATATTTGTTCCCCAACTATGCTAGAGTATTCTGAGCTTATATAGTTCTTATCAGCCACAATCAGATGCACTGTAGCTTGATTGATTCTCTTTGAGAATGAAGGACAACATTCAACCAACAATAAAGACAATTTATAGTTTTATAGATCTCCATTTTTTTGAAAATAGGTAATTGGATAGATACAATATAATGAGATGTATTAAGCATAGATAATATTCATTAATCCCAAAACTTTTATGATAATAGTAGTAGTAACAGCAGCAGTGGCAGGAAATACAAATTATGTAATGTTTAGTGTGTTCCAGGAGTTGTACTAAGTACTTTAAAATTATTATCTAATTTGATACTCAAAATAACATTGGAAAGTAAATGCTGTTATTATCCCAATTTTACAAATGATAAGTTAAATGGAGGTTAAGTGACTTGCCTAGATTCACACAGATGCATGTCTAAAGTCAAATTTGGATTCAGGTCTTCCTAATTCCAAGCCCAGCTCTCTATATACTGTACCATTTTGCTGAGCACATGTAATACTGGTATTACAAGGCTAGGCATGTCCCCTAGAAACCAAGATGAGTCTCATCCAAAGAACAACAGTACACAGTGGATTTCAGCAGACTATATAACATGTTAAAATTAAGAAAATTCAAAGAAAAATTAGAGTAAAATACATCACTAAAGAAATATCTGAGAGGAAAAGAACAGGAACTAGTCTAATTAAAATAGCATAGGATAACTGATGCATGGTCTATATTATCTACTGCTATTCTCATGATATCAAGAGAAAGTGGAAAATGTTCTCAGGATATTGGGTGGATTATCTGTGGTGAATTTATGGGAAAGTGTGACTTAAGATGCTGATGCAGAGTAGTTGAATTTGCATCATTAAAGAAAATAGCCATATTGATGAAATCAAAGATCTACTTTAATACTTTGAGTTAAGGGAAAGTTGTTATACCTAATTAACATTAATTTGTTACATCAATTATTACTCCAATATCATATTTGCTTTCTTTTATTTCTTTGTTTTCCATATTCCAGTAAGTTAGCATATTACCCAATACAGAAAATAAGAGAGATGAGGTAGCTCCTTCCTAGGCAGATTAGGGCAGGACCCATAAACATTCAGAAGCATTTACACAATTCTGGGATGTAATTACATATAATTGTCCCTTGGGTCATGACTATCAACAGCACAGTTAACTGATATAAGACAAAGAGAAGCAAAAAAAAAAAAAGGAAGACACAGTAACTCCATAAAAAAGGACTTAGTTTTGCTTTTGCTTGACTGGGAACATGTTCTTGAGTATGGACCTTGAGTATGGTCCACAGAAACAAAGGAACAGAGACACTTGATAAATACATATTTGAAATTAAGCAAGATATTCCATCAGGTAAGGAAGGGGAGAATCGATAAAACTATGCTTCCAGAGAAAGTAAAAGATGAGGAGAACTGAGATTGTGATGATCTAAATCATGAATATCATTATTAAGAACTATCAAAAGTGGGGCAGAGCCAAGATAGCAGAGAGTAAACAGGTCTTTGTGATTTTTCTGGTTTCCCACAGAATCAACACCAGATCAAAACTCTGAATGGGTTTTGGAGTGACAGAACCCACAAATATTTTGAGGGCAACAAATTTCTAACAAGATATTTTGTAAGAATTTGAGGAAAGGTCTGTCTCAATCGGGCAAGGAGAGAGGCAGCCCAGCATAGGCACAGTGCATTGACCTAGGCTAAAGAGGCCTGGACAAATCACATTTTTTTTACCTCTGTTTGCCTCAGTTCTTCATCTATAAAATAAGCCCAGAAAATCCCAAATAGAGTCACAGAGAGTTAGACACAACTAAAGTGGATCAATAAAAACATAGATCCTCTTACTCCATCTCTTCTAATTTTTTGTAGGTTGTAGATGGGTGAAAAGAATCATGGGGTTCAAAGGAGACTAGCAGAGGATATAGTCACACAGTTTTCTGTGCTGGGGGAATCTACTGGGTAGCTCTTAGCCAAAATATAGCTGCATTGCTTACTGTGTCCTGAAAGCCAGTGGATCAGCAGACTAGCTGTGAGATCTCCAACACAACTCCAGAAGGCAAATAGAGAGGCCCTGAACCCCAGAATAATGACAGACTTGGCCGTGCCCATCCAGCACAAGAAAAAAGCCAAGAAGCAGCCCCAGGGCATCTGGAAACTGCTGTCCCCTGAAGAAGAAGCTTGGAACAATCTCCCCTTTGCACTAATAGACCTCATCTTTTTAAAATGACCAAAATAGCAAAAGGAGCTCTGATTACAGATAGCTTTTTTTTGAAAATAGGGAAGAACAAAAAAAAAGAAAGAAAATAGGGAAAAACAGACCTCAAACCTTGAGTACCCTAAAGGCAAAACAACTCCAGAGGAAGCCTCAAAGGATGATATGAGTTGGTCTCCAACTCAAAAGGCTTTCTTGGAAGAATTCAAAAAGGATCTTAAAAGAGAATTAGAAGAAAAGTGAGGAAATAAAATGAGAGCTTTGCAGACAGTTTGGAAAAGGAAACACAGAACTTATCTGAAAAATTACTTAAAAATTGATTTGGTAAAATGGAATAAAGAAAACAATTCTTTGCAAAACAGAATTGGCAAAATTAAAAAGAACAACTCCCTAAAAATAAGATTAGTAAAATGAAAAAAAAAGAACAAAACTCATTTAAAAATTAAAAATTCAGGGGCAGCTAGGTGGCACAGTGGATAGAGCGCCAGCCCTGAAGTCAGAAGGAGCTGCGTTCAAATGTGGTCTCAGACACTTAACATTCCCTAGCTATGTGACCCTGGGCAAGTCACTTAACTTCAATTGCCTCAGCAAAAAGAAAAAAAAATTAAAAATTCAATTGGCCAAATGCAAAAGGAGGTAAAAAAGTTAACTGAAGAAAAATAATTCACTAAAAATTAGAATTGAACGAATGGAAGTGAATGAGTCAAGGAGACATCAAAAATCAGTTAAACAAAACCAAAAGAATAAAAAAATAGAAGAGAATTTAAGATAACTTATTGGAAGAAAAACTTACCTAGAAAACAGATATAGGAGAGATAGTCTAAGAAATATTAGTCTACCTGAAAAACACAATGAAAAAAGAACCTACAAAATATCTTTCAAGAAATCATCAAAGAAAACTGTTCCAATGTTCTAGAACCTAAAGGTAAAATACTTATTAAAAGAATCCACTCATCACTTCTTGAAAGAGACCACAAAATGAAAATGATTATGAGGAAATAACAAGAGAATCATGCATATATTTTGTTTATTCATGTGTGTAAGGTAGCTATATATCTGTTGAATATATTACTGGCAAGATTGTAACCTTGAGACTTTCAGAAACTAAAATTTGCTGAACCATCATTGCAAGCAAGCTTGGCATCCAGGGCTTCCAAAGTAGAAGTCACTGTGAGGAATATTATATTCCACACTTGGAGAATAGACTCTCACCTAGAGTTCACCACTTTGGTGACATTTTTTTAATTGACTTTGCGGGCTTATAGCAATAGGAAGCTAAAAATTCTTCAAAGTGAGTCTAACAAAAGGAAAAATGAAAAAATAGTGCCTTGTCTATATACTTATCCTGCCCTATCCTGGGTGTCACAATAGATAGAGAGCAGACACTAGAGTCAGCAGGACCTAAATTCAAATCTGGTCTCAGATATTTATTAGTTTTGTGATCCTGGACAAATCACTTTTGCTTTTCTTTTAAATTTGTTTGCCTCAGTTCCTCATCTATAAAATGAGTCCAGAAAATCCCAGGTAGGTTCACAAAGAGTTAGACACAGCTAAAATGGCTTAATAATAGCATCGATCCTCTTACTCCATCTCTTCTAATCTTTTGTAGGCTGTGGGTGGGATGAAAAGAATCATGGGGCTCAAAGGAGAATAGCAGAGCATATAGTCACTCTTTTAAAGTCCACTTAGATAGGTTTTTTTTTTTTTTTTTTTTTTTTTGCTTTTCAACAAACAGTTCTTTGTAATTCAGGTTTTCTGCAGGGTATGAGAGGAAGGAAGCCCATTAAGGTCTAAATGAAGCCTTTAATTGCACATGTCTCAAAGGGAACTACCCAAATCCAATAGAAGGGAAGAGAAGAACTTACTTCTATATATATATTCAATTTCAAGTTTTCTAGACAGTGTAAATGTGGTAAGGGATGAAGAAAAATTTTGGTTGTCCCCATTTCACTAAAATTACAGCTACTTAGCTATTTCAAAATGTCAAAATTATCAAATAGTATTTAATTTCCTACCAAATACTTGCATGTGTTTGTGGGAGTAGTTAATAATTTCCTCTCACCAAGCTCCAGATAGAGAAAAAAAAAACAGCCTTCAGACAAGCACAAAAGTGGGCAGACATGAGTTATTTATTTATATTAATAAGTTTGCTTTTTGTTAACAAATTTAGATTATCTTTATTCAAATTGCCTTATCCATTAGAAGGGAGGAGGGGTGTTTCCCTAGTCCTAAAATCTGATATAAACCTTGAATTGCAGATGTTTTGATGTTATATCCAAATAATAGGGCAGCTAAGGACCTGACACAAAGACTTCATCAAGAAAGGAAGTAATTCCATACAACCAGATTTGGGGGTGATGACTTTAAAAAATGTACATATCTTAAATTTTCAGGAAAAATCAAAGGTGTACCTAGGTGACCAAAATGAGAGATTCTCAAGGTCAGCTAAAAGGGTCAACAAGATGATCTAGTATGAAAGGTCAGAGAAAGATTATTATTTAATTGTTATACTTATTCCCTTTGTTTCTAATCAGGAAGATGTTTCTGATATTAGTAATTGGGAAAAGAATAAGTGATTATACAATTTCTCACTTCAAGAAATACACAAATGCTCTATTATGCAAATATTTTGCTTGCAATTTAAGCAACTGAGTTATTGAAAACATGACCTCATGTGACTGTCATTTCATGATAACATTTTTACATTATATCCCTAGGCATTTAAATTATTTAATGTAAACTAAATACCAAGTCATGCACTCTGATTCTAATCACTGAGCCTCATACTGTTGCCTTCCTCACATAATTTAATTGCCTTTATCTCATTTTTCATTGTCAACTGATATTTAAATTATACAAAAAATAAACCAATGTATCTCATAATGGATCAGAATTACATTTCTCATTCTACCAAGACAGAGTAAATGATATTCTCTATGTAGAGATACATATTTAGTCAGTGTTAAAAAAAAAGAATGAATTTTTGTGTTCCCTGCATGGTTGTGCTAATAACAGTACTCTTAAAATTCTGATTACTCTTTCCACTAATGTGTATTTGTGGTGGAATGGGATCCTGATTTATGGAGGAATTATTTCACAGCTATTGTTCTTAATATAATATTTTATATATCAAAACCTTTTCTGTGAATTAATCATACCTGTTAGCTAATTTTTAAAAGTAATCACAAAGTAAGGGTTTATGAACAATAGCTTTAGAATAACATATTTTCATAATATCCTTTGAATTCAAACTATCAATTGCCACTCCAAAGCCGTGTTGACAAACAATAGAAATGGGTGTCACTAACATGTTACATAAGGATCTCTGTGCATCACATATTGAATCAATTTTAAATGTAATATTCTCTATCTTTTGTTGCATTTATATCATTTTTGTTAAATATTTCCCAATTACATTTTAATCTAGTTCTGACCTTACTCAGTGGTGTTGCAGGCCTCATACAGTTAGGTTATGCATTTCACACTTTAAGTTATGTGTTTAGGCTTTAAAATACCTAATCTGAGATTGTAAGGTATCTGAGATTTTGGGTAAATAGTTAATTGAATATACTGGAAAGAGAATCATTGAACTCCTCCAGGTTATATTTATGTGACCTATTTATTTGCAAGTATCCTTTGGATAGATTCTCCTGTTGTAATTTTCCTTCTTATATTTTATTCATCCACTGGAGAAAAAATGACAATTATGTATGTAGCATCACTAGAATATTGATGCTTAACAATGTATCTTGAAGCATCTAAAAGTCTCCTTGTGAAAGGAACATTTTATGAATTAAATGACCAAGCTACTGAAAGAATTCTGTAGAATGCTATACTTAGAATTTTAGGGAGATCTATGAAAAGAAATATAAACTATTGCGTTTTGGCAAATGGTAAAAATGTGGATAATTCTAAAATTCTTAGGAAAAAATGGAATTCTAGAAAGGAAATTGAAGATAATTACTACACCAAAGGATGAGAAGACATTATTTAGTTTAAAAAAGGTAGAGATCATGTACAGAGTACCTAATGATAGGGTATTAGAACTAGGAGGAAAAGGTGAACCATTATGGTATTTATCTCCCAGGAAGAAAGAGAAAAGTTCTTTTATGTTAAGATTGGAGAAGCTGTGACAAAGGACCATCATCAAGGATTCTGTGTCTGTGGAGCACACATGAAATGACAATTTGGCTCAGATTCTTAAAAAGACAATTTATAATGTGTCTCTCTCTTACCTATTGCTACAAAAGGGAAAGTGCATTAGGCTCCCCAGTACCACAAATTAGTCAATTTGTGGGGCAGAGAGAAGAGTCTATGAGAAGGGAAGAACTGCTGAGGTAACAGAAAGCTGATTTCTTATATTTTCCTCAGTGATATAGGTGAGTAGTTAACTTGAATCACCCAATTTCTTCATTGGAAAGATACATTTCTACCTGGAGATGATTCAAGAAACAAAATCTTCTTTCTCCCTTTTAGGAGAAAAAGGCTTAGATAAAGACTGAATCTGCCTCACATCAAAAAAGTATTATAGTGGAGATAACAAGATAGGTGCATATTTGGTTACAACTGTTATTTGAATGGGCACATGAGTGTCTCTGATACACCTGAAGGAAGAATGAAAAGTTGGGGTGCTAGAGGTTGAATTTAAAAAGAAATATTAGAAGCTCTGAATAGGATATTATTTCTAAAAGACACTTAGGACTGCCTAAAGTATAAGTGATAACTATTGGTGGAATGGGCGTCTGTCTCATCTGGACTTTTAAGACTCTATGCTATGTGTTAATAATGACTGATAATTCAAGATGCAGTGCTCTACTAGACAATTTATCAAAGGTGATTATTGTGTTCTAGTCTGTCTATGCAAAACGTTTGTTTATCATTCCATTGTGATATATGAAATGGAAAAAACTCTATGAACTTAATGACAAAGATTACCCATACATGGAATTACATAAAAATAAGCTTAGTTTGTGAATGAATATATGGAAAACAAACAAATATATTTACATCTTGACTCTGATATATTCATGTCAAAATAACACATTTGCATTTTCAACTTACTTAACTGACAAATAACATATTATATAAGGCAATCTGGGATCCCACTCATAAACATTTTGACTATCCATGAAGTCTATGCCAAAATCTAAAAGAAAATCGAAATAAGTGGCAAAGATTTTCCTCATAGCATTTGTAGCACCAAACCAATTATCTATTTTTACATGTTTGAGAGTAAACAAGGAAGGAAAAGGAGCAAAAAAGAATGAGTGAGTTGATTATATTGTGCAACACTAAGAAGTGTAAAAAGAAATGTTTATCACAAACCATTTTATGTTGTGACAAGGTTTATATGTAGCTATAAATAAAATTACTAATTTTTCATTAAAGTTTATCTATGCTTGTTTGTGAGTTTTGTTTTTAGCATTTATTTGGGAGGTAGAAATAAATTATTGTCTCACTGGCTCATGTAATACATTGAATACATGTTAATATTTCAAAAGACCCTAAATATGATCCAAAACACAGGTGTGGATTTAGTTATTTATCATACTATAGAATTTTTTAAAATGTGGTTTATAGTATGTGCATTTCTTCTTTAATATTTAATAACTCTTTTTTGTATTTATTTTGTTTTGTTTGTTGGGTTTCTGTTTTTTTTTTTTTTTTTTTT
>JAJPUD010029263.1:0-14034 GCA_023553655.1 Myrmecobius fasciatus
CTAAAGTTTTTCTTGATATGTAACTAGGGGAAAAATTGATATAAAGATATGGACAGATAAGTTACATAGATGTGTCTGTATGTACATATGTGAATGTATATGTGCATGTATGTATATATGTGTGTGTATGTGTATATATATACATATATATATATATATGATTTGGGAGACAAAACAGATTCCCCCTCCCCCTTCAAAGAACAACAGTAAATGGTGAGAGTGAGTATACATTACTAGACTTATTGAAGGCAACTGATATTGATTTACCCCCAGATGGAGCCTATAAAATGACTTGAGATTCAAAAGCAGAACCAAAGCTTTACACGGGTGACATCCCCATAAACCCAACCAACAATCTGCTGACAAGGAAGTGGGTAGCAAAGTGGATAGAGCATCAGGTGTGGAGTCAGGAACACATTCATTCAAAATTCAGCCTCAGACACTTATTGGCTGAGTGACCCGAGACAAGTCACTTAGTTTGCTTGTTTCTTCATCTATCCAATGGGGATAATCTAATAATAATAGCACTTCCCAAGGTGTTTGTGAGAATCTAATGATATAATAATTGTATGGCACTTAGAATGTGCTATATGTGCTATAAAAAAGCACATAGTAAGCATTATGCAAATGTTAGCTATCATAATATTATAGTAATGGCTCAGACATGCTGAGGGACAGAAATGGTAGGTATGAGGAAGCAATGCAAGACCAGATCATTGTGACCAGAAATTACAGAAACTTTAATATTAAGGAACCTGGACTTATTCAGTCAAATAGATTTTGTAAAGAAAGGGTAGAAACTGGACTGTATATCACTATAGTTTCCAAAAATTGACCAACTATCTAAAAATAGATAGTTAAGTAGCCAGAATTATACAGCAGAAGTTTATCATACAGATGACAGCACCCCACAGTACAAACACAATCTTAGAAATATCCTTGAGGACACAATATATAAGCTCTACTGGAATCTGAGAGTCATCACAAACCACAACTATTGCCCCAGTTGTCTGGATGTAACACTGATCTGTAAAAATTCAAGAACAGCATTTTTAGTGGAGATCACCAAAATGGATAATCATAATCTCCCAACTACAAGGAGAATGGTTTACAATGTGAGATGAACAATTCCCAAAATATAGAGATCTAGTAGAAGGATTAAAACCAGGTAGGGACAGGATACGGTCCCCATCATCTTCATCATCTTTTCTGCTACTCAAATCCCCAAAATTCTTTCCGTGAGCCTACAGAAGAAGAATATTACACCTTAACATTTAATTTAAAAAAGCAATTATTTCATCTAACTATGCAAACATTTAAAAAAAAAAGAATGAGTGGAATAGTGTCCTTGTTCCTTCTCAACTCCATTGAATATAAGATGAGAACAATGATAGGAATAAGATGATTTGGGATCTCATGAGGGTGAGTAATTATTTTTCTAATGCATGTCTGGGTCTTCTCTGTGATTTAGAATCTTAAAGTCTCTAGAGCACTAAATTAACTAACTAAACTAAAGCACTAAGCTAACTAGAAGTTAAATGACTTGCCCAGAATCTCACAGCCACTACAAATCAGAGGTCCTCTTTGCTTTCCAGAATAGTTCTCTATGCCATGCTGCCTCGCAAGAATAATAACAAAACCAATAGCAACATACGTTGGGCCATCTGTGATGAGGGCCAGGATGTGACTGAGGTCCACTGTGTAGGTCTCCAGGTCAGGGTATGGCAGGCTTCTGGGCTCATTGCGTTTCAGCATCTGTTCGTTATCGTACACGAAGAGGATACCACCCTGCATTCTGAGCACATAGCCCAGGTTTGGGGGGGTGTTGTCCAGACAATAGGGATTTTCATGTGGCTCTGGTGGCGGGTGGAAATCTGTACAACATAAATGAGGTCACAGAAAGGCACAAAAGTATATAGGGGAAGAAGGGGAAAAGTTACAACATAAGGTTTTGCATGAGTTAATGTCAAAGAATTATCCGTGTATATATTTTGAAAATAAAAAGCTTTAATTAAAAAAAAGGAAAAGAAAAAAAAAGTATGTAGGCATTGAGTCATCAGTCATTGATATTCATAATTATCAGGGATTAGAATCCTGTCAATCTCCCAAGCCTAAAGACTAGCTGACTGAGAACTAAGCATGTAAAAATCCCATTTAGGGTTATCCATGGGCAGGGTAGGAAAGCACAGTGGAAAGAACAATAGAAATGTAGTTGTAAGCCTTGGGTTTGAGTCTTTCACTGGTTTCAGTCAGTTAGTCAATCCATTCATTCATTCACTCTTTCAACATGCATTTATTAAACATCTACTGAATGGTAGGTGCTGGAGATTTGAAGCCAAAGCCATAATAATCCCTTCTCTTAAAAACAATATTCCTTACCCTTAGGGGTTTGTTATATTCCATTGGGGAAACTATGGAACACAGATAAGTAAATATAAGGTATATGCAAAACATATAGAAAAGAACTGGATAGGGATGGAGACTAGCAAATTGTAGACACTAGAGAGGACTCGTGCAGAGGTAAGACAGAGTTCCCCCAAGTGGAAGAAAGGAAGGAAGACTTTCCAAATATGGTTCTATCCACTATGCCATGGGGCTGTCTCTAGGTCAAAGAGTCTTAACCAATTTTTGTGACATAGTCCTCCTTGATAAGCTGGTATAGCCCATGGATCCCTTCTCAGAATGATGTTTTAAATGCAAATCAAATACATGGAATTACAAAGGAAACTAAAAGTTAATGAAAATACAGATATAGGGTTGGTTGGATATTGTTCTTTTTTCCTCCACTCCATCCAATTCCATAGAATCCCTGAAATCTTGTCAAGAATCCTTGCTCTGGGATGACCTTTCAACCCTGGCTCATGCCAGCCTCTGGAGGCTGTTTAGGTTCTCAGAAGAAAAGGCCTCTTGATATCAAACCTAAAATGAATTCACTTCAGATTCCTCCTCCTAGGGCCTCCCAGAATTCTGTTACCTCCTCCCAGCACATCCTGGCATTTCCTGGTCCCCAGGCACATGTTCCACAAGCATACCTGAGCTTAGCATCTTCCTTCTAAAATGCCCAGCATACCTTTTGTATATTGTTGGACTGATTTTTCCAACATTCCGAAACAGAACCAAGTGGGTCATTCCTTATAAGGAAATAAAAACCCAAAGAGGCTTGAATTTTGGGAATGAAATCAGAAGAGCTGGATTCAAATACTACCTCTCTCTTACTCCCTACCTAGAATAATAAGCCAGACCTTTAATCCTCTGCTGACCTTGATCGGTACCCCTGGAACTCAGTTTCTTTATCTGTAAATAAAGGGATTGGACAAGATGGTCCCTCAGATCTCTTCCAGGTCTGACTCTATGATTCTCAGGCAGTCAGTGACCTTCAGGACTAAAATCTAAGTCTCTTGCTTCTCCATTCATTCATTTTCATGAGCTACCACTGGAGGCAAATGGCCTGTGGATAGGTAAAGAACCCAAGCCCCAGAAGATCACACTCTCCTTACAGGCCCGTGCCAACAGCACGCAGCTGGGCAGAACCAAACGGCTTCTTGAAATCTGCCAGTTAGGAAGCTGGCACTGAGCTGCCTGTCACCAGGGAACTACACCATTCCACTGGGCAGGAGTTCAACCAGCCCATAAAAGAGCTTTTAAGAGCAATGTTTTAGGAAAGGCTTGCCCCTGCCCTCAATTTTTCCATTTAAATTATTTAGTCTCAAGTCTCTAATTGGCATGCTGGGACCATCAAAGAAGCAGCGAGGTACCTCCCCCAGAGAGCTTTCCCTGTCCACCCAGCCCACACCGATCTTTTTTTCTGGCCCCAGAGAGTTAAAGAGAGGCGCCAACGGGCTCATTTCTGTGCTCATTTAGACACTTAATCATATACTGTCTCTTATTTTTATTTAAATATTTCATAAGTAGAAGGTGTGGCTCCCAAAGTCAGGGACTAGGTTTTACGAGGTTCCATATCTAACACTAAACTCATATCAGTGCTAAATACATCCTGGGCACTCAATAAATATTTGTTGAATAAATAGAAATCCAGAAGCTACAATAAACATCTTGGTAGAGGAAAAGGGCACTGTCTCTACAGAAAGATCTGCCCACTTCCAACCACCTACTTCCATGCAAATCTCTTAATGTCTTGAGGTCTCAGTTCTGCATCAATAAGATGAAGAAGTCTGGACCTGATAATCCCCAAGGTCCATTTCACATCTAAGAGTGCCATGGGGAAATGTGATTTGAGGAAACTGGCTCTGGCTGGTGAGAGGGTCTCACCAAGTCAGGTGATGAATGATAAGCTCTTCTTAGCTTCCCTTCGAGCAGCCTCTGCTCTGATATAACTGGACTCCCTCTTATTTGCCCTGCTTTTTCCTCCCTCTGCACATTTGCCCATGCTGCCTGAATGCCTTTCCCTTCAAGGAGATGGCACAGCATGGAGAATGACGGGTCTGAAATCAGGAAGAGCTGAGTTCAAATTTTATCTCAGACACTGTGTGACTTTGGGCAAGTCATTTAAATAAGTCACTGTTTGACTCAACTGTAGAATGAGGAATAATAATATCATTGACCTCTCTGGATGGTTGTGAAGACAAAATAAGCTAATATTTGTAAAGCTCTTAGCACAGTGCTTGGTACATAATGTTGTTTTTGGTAGTGGTGGTGATCCTTCATTCTAGAAGAGGACCAATGAAATCAGGAGGGTGATGTCTCCACTTGTGAGTGAATTGCATTTAACTATACAAAGTCACTAACCTTCCTTTCTCCTCCATAGTCATGAAGTCCGATGACAAGATATAGGTTAAGAAGATTGGAGATAGCCCAGCATGCACTGGAAGACCTTAGTCAGCATCCCTTCCATAATTAAAGACTAGGCACATGGTAAGTACTTTGCAAATGCTTATTCCCTTCCCTGTCCCTTCAGAAGTCTCCCATTGAAATCTCACCCATTCTTTTCAAAGTCTCAGGTTCAAGTATCTTCTTCACCATGAAGCCTGCCCTGTTCCCCTCAGCTGAAAAGGTCTCTGTTTCCTCTGATCTCTCCAGTCATTTAGTCTGTGCTTTTCCTCTGCACTTGTTTTCTTATATAATAATGATTATTATATAGTATTACTGTATATTGTATTATTATAGCTAGATTTATATATTGTATTATTATTATAGCTAGATTTATATAGCACTTTAAGTTTTGTAAAGCACTTTATGTGATCTCATTTGATCCTGACAACAATGCTGAGGTAGGTGTGATTTTTATTCTTATTTTACAGATAAGGAAACTGAGGCAGTCAAAAGTTAAATAATTTGCCCACGGTCACACAGCTAATTAATTTCTGAGGCAAAAACTGAACTCAGGTCCAGCACTGACTATACCACCTTGCTATCTACTGGTATGTATTATGTTCATCTGCATTCATTTCATCTTATATCCCCTATTAATGAGTTTCCAGATGTTGTTGTTCAGTCCTTTTTAATTGTATCTCATTCTCCATGACTCCATTTGGGGTTTTCTTGGCAAAGATACTAGAGTAGGTTGTCACTTTCTTCTCCAGCTCAGTTTACAGAGGGGGAAAACTGAGGCAAACAAGGTTAAGTGATTTACTTAGGGTGATATAGCTAATAAGTGTCTGAAGCTGGATTTGAACTCAGAAAGATGAGGCTTCCTGACTCCAAGCCCAGCGTTCTATTCACTGGGCCACCTAGCTGCCTGAGGGCAGATACCATATCTTGTTCATCTTTGTATCTCCTGCAATTCTAAGCACGTAGAAAAATGCTGAATCAAACTTTAGAAGCAGCTCTGGGAGCAGCAGGATCCCTCCCTCCTTTCCTCCCTCCCAGCAAACCCAGTCATACCTGGAAACACCTCATCCCCAGGGCCCCATTTCTCAGCCCTCTGAGGGCGCAGGTACTGGGCAGTGGTCCTTGGGAAGCGGTGGTAGGCAAGCCTCGAATACTTCTCCCGAATCATCAGGGCTTTGGCCAGGCTCTTGGCAGCCTGCTCATAGTCCTCCACAGTGATCTACAGGGAGGGAGCAGAGAGCAAGGGCATGATGGGAAAAGGAATGGCAGGACCTTTCAGGAAGGTCCCTCAGGAAGGAGGGTGACACTTCTGGGAGGGCAGCAGGATGGGAACTAGAGAGATGCTTTTAGGATAGAGTTGGGCACCAGATTGGAAAATAGCCATCCTAACATCAGAGTAAAAATGAGCAATACAGGGGGGATAACCTGCTAAGGGAGACTGTGGCAAATAGGAAGGACGTGCATGTGGACATGAACACAGACAGTGCTATGTGAAAGACAGAGGGAGCATACCCAACCCCTGGGGGATCCCTGTAATTTTCCCCTATCTCTGATACCCTTTCAGTCTGAAGGACCATTTTCTTGTGCTTTGTGGGGTGGGGAAGAGAATGAACTTCTGGTTTGGGGCCATTTGAGTGACTTTTACCAAGTTAAAGTAGGGCTGTGAGGTAATGGTTAGAGTCCAGCATTTGATATCCAGAAAATTTTGTAAAGCACTTTATGTTATCTCATTTGATCCTGACAACAATGCGAGGTAAGTGTGATTTTTATTCTTATTTTACAGATAAGGAAACTGAAATTCTGCCTTAGATACGGTCTAGTGGACAACTTCTCTGACTGAGAAGTTTATCTAAGATTATCTAAGACAAATCGCAGTTATTATCTTATCAGTGCTTTTTCCTACTAGCCAGGTGACAGCAGAAGGTATGAGGAAGCAAAAGATTCCCTTCTTAGACATGAAAGTGCTATTTTGCAATTTTGCAAATGACTAAGTACAAGACATTCAGCAAGACAATGTTCTACACCTGTCTATCTCTCCTGCCCCCTCCCCCCCCCCAGCCCATGATGCCCTTATCTTCTGCCTCTGTACTAAGGAAGCCAGGACTGAATTCCCAGGGGCCTCCTAGTGAATTCTCAAATTCCTTTACAACAGAGAAGCCTCAAGTCTCTAAAGCATGTGTTCTTTCTTCAAGAAGGAAACCAGGAAGTATTAAACATGCACCAGATAACATTTTGAAAATATGCACAATTGTTTATATTCTAACATGCAGAAAAAGCCTAGAGAATCATTGATGAATCACCAGTTTGCCATGCACTTGTTTAGAACAAAGGTCAGAATCAGTACATAATCTAACAAAACAAAATGGAATTTTAAAAAATAGTACAATTAAGGCTATTCAAATTGAGGCTAAAAGGACAGATATTGATACAGCCTCTCAACCAAAGGTCCTTTCAATGTCTCTAAAGATATCCAATGAAGAATCCAAATGGACAAGAGATTCTCTATCAATGGTGAGGTCCTCTAGATGCTTCTTTTTGTGGGTAACATTGGACTGAATGCAGCAAGCTCCAGAACACTGCAGAGCCTTCTCAAATCCATAATTACTAAAAAGAGCTTGAATTAACTATCTACATAGGAAAAACCAAATGGATGAAAAATGTCTATTGTCTATATGAGTAGTTAAGATGGATAGGAGCACAGAGCTGATATTCATGAAGACATATGCATGAATATATGTGTGTGTGTGTGCGTGTGTGCATGTGTGTGTGTGTGTACTGGATATATAAGTAAATTGGCTATATGGCTATATAGCAACACACACACATGCATATTCATATGTGTGTGTGTGCATATATGTCTTAGGCAAATAGCTGGGAGCCACAGAGTGGGTTAGATTGCATTGGGAAATTAGGCAGTAGCTCAAAGCTTCTCCCTGAAATAAAAACCCTTTTTAAAAAATCAGTATTCTTCTGAGGATGCTTCCTGCCTACAAAACACAACACTACACTCTCTGAGGAATTCAAATTGTGTGTTGGTTGCCCAAGAGGCAATGAAGAGATGCACTGTGGGGATAATTAAACTGTAACTTATTCTCAAAAAAGAATTATGTAAAAGTGGCCCAAAGGATATCCCGGAAGAGCTTCTAAGTGGAAAAGGGGATGGGTTTGTTATGGAGTAGATGGCCCTTGGGGTTCCCACTAGCTATCCACAGAAAGTCAAAAGAAAGGTGCCCGGAGCCACCAGTGGATTTGTAAATGACTCCAGACAATAACTCCACAGGATGAGAAAGCATGAATGTGCTTACAGGCTGTACAATTGGAGGGGGGTACAGGATGAACAAATCATATATCCATCAAGGTGGCAACAAAAACATATAAAGTCTTACATTTGGATCTAAAAATCCACCACATAAAGTGTGGGCTGGTTAGCTAGCGGGTTACATGAAGTGGATTTTGGGCTCCATTTGAGCCAACAGGATAGAACAGAGGTCAAAAACTCCAAAGGGAAAGACTTCCTGAGGCACTAGCAAGCCGCCGTGGGCTCCGGCCTGTTCTTTAGGGCCAAATGAGGCAAGAATGTATTGCTGACTAGAATGAAGGCTGAGGTTTGGAGCCCGAGCCAGCAGCCATTAGCAGCTTTAATGAACAGTGTTGTCTCCAAGCCGCTCATCGGTGCCAGGAACAACAAATCGTTCCTGAGGATGCCAAGTAAGCCCACCACACTCAGCATTCCAGATAATAGTCTGAGCTCTCAGAGTCCCAAGCAGCTGAGCTACAGGAAACACTGTGTTCTCTAGAGAGAAAGCCACCAGGGTCCAGGCCAAGGGTCCTAGAAGCCTACTGCATCCTGGCTCAGACGTTCCCACGTTGCTCTGGGACGCCTCGATTCCGGTGGAAAATTGTCAACAGGATCTCTGTTGTGCTGTTGTTCTTCAAGCCCTAACCACCTTGAATCTGTCCTCTCCTTTCCCTGCTACCCATGCAAAGGCAGAGGCAAGAAGGGACTAAGGCTAAGAAGGAATCAGGATCTCAGGAGAAAGCCTGATGTGGCTTTTGGGGTCACATCCGAAGCCTGGAGCAATATGATGTGACTCTGACCTGATGTCCTGTGCTTTTAAGATTCAGGTTTTAAAACAAATAAGGTGTTGCCCAATCATATGAAATTAGTACTATTAGGATGACTAAACTAAAGTGGCAAGGCATGTGAACAACTCAGCTCATTAACTTTCCCCCAGGACACGATCACTCATTCTATGTGGGCTTTCCTAAGATTCAGCATATCAGAGTTCCTGAGTTTGAATCTCCAGGCACTGGACTTCAGTAAGGGAGATTTTTCTTAACATTTTGCTCCTTTAAGTAGAAAGACCATAACAGAGGAGCATTTAGAACCTTGTGGATAATCTTGAGTTCTGGATTGCTAATATCTAGAGTTCCCAAGAGATCAAGAGTTCTTGATTCAAGCACCCAAGAACCTAGCTTGCTGGAGGGAGAAGTTTCCTCAGCAGCATATTTCACGGAAGAAGAAAAGAACCAATAGTAAGAAGAGAATCCAGTAGCTGGCAGACTGACATCATCAAGGGAGTGAATGGGGGAGGGAGAGAGATGAGGGGTACAGAGCTCACCACCCTTGCTATTGACATGAGGTGTTCATGTGAAATGAGTTAGGAGAATTGGCTCAGTAGTCACACAAAATGTCCCCATTTCAGATAAGACTAAAAGAGTAAATTTATTCTTGTGAATCTTTGGGGAGGGGGGACAGCTAAGTAGCACAGTGAATAGAGTACTGGACCTGGTATAAGGAAGATGTGAGTTAAAATTCAACTTCAGACAATATTTATTAGATGTATGACTCTAAGCAAATCACTGAAGTATTGTTCTGACTCAATTTCTCAGGTGTAAAATGGGATAAGAGCACCTACCTACCTCTCTGAGCTATTAGGAGGATCAAATGAGATTATATTTGCTTGGCACAGTGCCTGGCATAGAATGGGTGCCACATAATGCTTTGTTCCCTTCCCTTTGTGTCATTAGTGATAGATGAAAGAGAAGCTCAATACGTATCTTGTATTATAAATAACACAACAGAGCCAGGGACCCATTATGTACCTTTCAGGCAATTATTTCCCAGAGAAAAACTCTGAAAGGGGAGTGTGAACAAGGAAGAGATAATGATCTCTCTGGGGTCTAGATTATATCCAATCCCCATGAATTCAGTATCCTTGATGTGGACTCCTGGAAACTAGGAGAGACTTTTTTTTTTTTTTTTACATCATTGTCACTTCCGAATGATGTCATACCCCAGCCCTCCAAGAGATCCTTCCCTTATATCAGAAACAAGCACAGTTGAGAAAACAAATCAACACATGGACCATGTCTGGAAAGGTATAGCCCATTCTTGCACCCAGAGTCTACCACCTTTCTTCTGAGAAGTGGAGTCCTGCAGGCTCTGATGTCACCACTGCATCGATCCCAGACCTAAAGAAATCACCAATGGTCACTGCATTGATCCCAGATTGAAGAAGCCACTTTTGATCACTGCACTGATCCCAAATCTAAAGAAGCCACTATTGGTCACTGCATCGATCCCAAATCTGAAGAAGCCACTATTGGTCACCACATTGATCCCCAAATCTAAAGAAGCCACCATTGGTCACTGCATCAATCCTACACCTGAAGGTTCTGTGGGCATCCCATGTATTACTCTCCCAGTCCTGACCACTTTCCAGGCTATCATCCTAGGCTAATTGTCTGTAACCTGTCTTTACACACCCTATACTCTAGCCCATTCAATGTTCCTCAGACACGATAGTCTCTATGCCTTTGCAAAGGCTTTGTCCTCCATCTCCCTGTGCCTCACCTTCAAGGCTCAGCACAGTTTTCACCATCATCATTTCACCAGTGTTTCCGGACCTCCCTCATTTCTAGGGATCTATTCTATTCAACTATTTTATATTTATTTTATATTTACTTTTATGTGCAATTGTTATTTTCTCCCCGATGGAATGCCAGCTCCCCAAGGGCAGGGATTGTTTGATTTGTGCCTTTATCTCCCCAACACAGTACCTGCCATATACCAATTGATTAATCAAAGCTTGTTGAATTTTCCCATATTGTTCAATCCAGCTCCTTCATAAAAGAGGCAAAGTGGTATAATGGTAAGAGCAATAGTCCTGGAGTCAGATGATATGAAGTTCAAGTGTCCAGCCCAATAATTTAGGAAATGAATTAACTCTCCAAGCCTCAGTTTCATTATCTGTAAAATGGAAATAATAGTACTTCTATACTCTTCTACAGAGAACTAGTTTGAGAAAAGAAAGGGTAATCATGGATATGTGAGTTGTTCATTTTGTTTAAAGGAATCAACTGCAAAGCAGGTAGAGAGTTGCCTCAGTGATAGGTCTGATCTCTCTAAAATCAATGCTAATGATTTCAAATCCACTAAACTTCTGTGAGAACAGAAGGCCTCCAACCTGCAACTTGCTTTCCATTGTCAGGACCCAGGGCTATATTTATTGAGTCAGCCATGAATGTCAGAATGTGCCAGAATCTACTTTCTGGACAATTCCAGAGCTTCTCCCTCAGTAAATAAGCCTTGTAAATGAAAAGGATCACATCTCAGAGAGACCCTAGAAGTTCAGATTTAAAGCTGAGAGGGACTAATGACATGAAGTGTCTTGCTCAGTGTTATACAGCCAACAAATAAAAGTCAGGATTTGAACCCAGGTGTGCTCTGGTTCCAAGACCAGAACATTTCCCCTTGGGCCGCCTTGTCTTTCAAAGGTCAGGAAAAAAAGAAGCCTTAAAATTTTCCCTTCTTCAATTCAGAGAAGCATAGGAAGACATGAAAGGATGCATGGTCTAGTGAAGTAACACAAGGACTGCAACAATGTAAATGGAAAGAAGCAAATAACAACAAAACTGAAAACAGCAATTGTAGCAACCAAGCTTGTCTCCAAAGAAAATGAACTTCCTTCCCTTATGCTCAGAGGTAGAGGACTATGGATATAAAGTATTATACAGCCTGTTAGGTTCAGCTAATACTTGGGTCCCTGGACTCCAACACAAAAAGCATGGAACAGTGCCTCCTGTGTCCCAGGAAAAGGGATCAACTTTAAAAATAAGCAGAAAAGCAAAAAGAGCCCTGACCATAGAAAGCTACTATGTAACAGGGAAGATCAAAACACAAACTCAGAAAAGGACAACACTGTCAAAATGTCTACATGCAAAGCCTCAAAGGGGAATGTGAATTGGTCTCAAGCTCAAAAAGTCCTCTTGGAAGAGCTCAAAATGGATTTTACAGTCAAGTAAGAGAGGTAGAAGAAAAATTGGGAAGTAGAATTTGAGTGATGCAAGAGAATCATGGAAAAAAAGAGTCAAATAGCTTGAAAAAAGAATCATAAAGACTGACTGAAGGAAACAACCCCTTAAAAATAAGAATTGGGGAGCAGCTAGGTGGTGCAGTGGATAGAACACCAGCCCTGAAGTCAGGAAGACCTGAGTTCAAATCTGGTCTCAGACACTTAACACTTCCTAGTTGTGTGACCTTGGCAAGTTACTTAACCCCAATTGCCTCAGCAAAAAAAAAAAAAATAAATAAAATAAATAAAAATAAGAATTGGCCAAATGGGGAAAACATCCACTAAAGAAAATAGCTCCTTTAAAAGTACAATAGGCCAAATGAAAAAGGAAATACAAAATCTTACTGAAGAAAATAATTCCTTGAAAATTATAATTGAGGGGGCAGCTAGGTGGTGGAGTGGATAGAGCACCAGCCCTGAAGTCAGAAGGACCTGAGTTTAAATCTGGCCTCAGACACTTACCACTTCCTAGCTAGGCAAGTTGCTTAACCCCAATTGCCTCAGAAAAAAAAGAAAAGAAAAGAAAAAGAAAAAGGAAATTATAATTGAGCAAATGGAAACTAATGAGATCAAGAATCAGTCAAACAAAATCAAAAAAATGAAAAAAAAATAGAAGAAAATGTAAACTGTCTCATTGGAAAAACAACCAACCTGGAAAATAGATCCAGGAGATATAATTTAAGAATTATTGAACTATCTGAAAGCCATGATTAAAATAAATAAATACACACACCCACACACAACTTTCATTTTATCTTTAAAACATACTCTCTTCTTTCCCTTGATGCTATCAGCCTGGTACAAACATTCATTACTTCCCTGCCATGGCTACCGCAGCTGCCTGCAGATTGGTCTGCCAACCTCAAGACTCCCACTCTCTGGTCCATTTTTCATCCTGCTGTCAAAGTGACCTTCCTAAAGCACACGTCTGACCACATCTTCCTCCTGTACAATAAACTCCAGTAATTCCCTATGACCTCCAGGATCAAGTAGAAAATCCTGTTTTATTTTTCAAGGCTTTCATAACCTGGACCCCCTCTGGGCTTCTCACATCTCACCCCTTTCCACGGACTCAATGACCCAATAACATGAACTTCCCTAGTGTGCCTCTCATAGGACACTCCATCTCCAAACTTTGCACTTTCATTTGCCGTTCCCTATACCTGGAGCACTTTCCATCTCAGCTAAAATCCTACCAGCAGCAATAAGCCTATCCTTGTCCCACTTAAGAAAATTATCCTTGGCATATAAATATATGCATATCTTCCATATAATATACCCATATACAATATGCTAAGTATGTGTACATACACATAGATCTAGATAGATATCCTGTTTGTCCTTGGCTGTTTAGATGTTGTCTTTTCCATTAACCTGGAAGAGACTAGAGAACTGGGACTGACTTTTGTGCCTCTCCTTGTATCCCCAGTTCTTAGCAGAGTGCCTGGCACATGGAGTAACTTAATAAATGCCTACTTACTTAACTGAGCTTTTAGTGGTAAGTGTCACTAATCATGTGACATGGAGCAATGCTCTTCTTTCTGTGTGTTATTTTTCACATATGTAAAATAGGACTATTTCCTACACGTGGGACTGTTAGGAAGTTACATCAAGTTGTGTCTATGAGAGCTGTTGGTCCTAGACCCAGCAGCATTTTCAAGATCTAAACCCATTTCTAGTAGTACAAGTGTTTGAAGGAACAAACCCACCACCTCCTGTACTGACTCTTTCTCAATCACCAATAAGCAGCTATTATTTGGCTGGGTTCTAAACTAGCCCATTCCCAGAAGGGAGACCTCATGTCTTCTGGAAGGTACTCCAGCATCCATTCTGCAGGCGCCATGTTGCTCTAACATGCTGTAGATTATTCTTTCCTTCCATCCAGCTT
>JAJPUD010029264.1:0-14033 GCA_023553655.1 Myrmecobius fasciatus
ATTCACTTGATCTATCCAAGAGCACTTGATGTTTTTCCAATTGTTTAGATCTGACTTTAGTTGTGTGGAGAGTGTTTTGTAGTTTTGCTCATATAGATCCTGACTTTCCCTTGGCAGATATATTCCCAAATATTTTATACTATCGATAGTTATTTTGAATGGAATTTCTCTTTGTATCTCTTGCTGTTGCATTTTGTTGGTGATGTATCAAAATGCTGATGATTTATGTGGATTTATTTTGCATCCTGCAACTTTGCTAAAGTTATGGATTAATTCTAATAGTTTTTTAGTTGATTCTCTAGGATTCTCTAAGTAGACCATCATATCATCTGCAAAGAGTGATAATTTGGTTTCCTCATGACCTACTCTAATTCCTTTAATCTCTTTTTCTTCTCTTATTGCCAAGGCTAGCATTTCTAATGCAATATTGAACAGTAATGGTGATAGTGGGCAACCTTGTTTCACCCCTGATCTTATTGGGAATGGTTCCAGTTTATCACCATTACATATGATGCTAGCTGATGGTTTTAAATAGATGCTACCGACTATTTTAAGGAAAAGTCCATTAATTCTTATACTCTCTAATGTTTTTAATAGGAATGGATGTTGGATTTTATCAAATGCTTTTTCTGCATCTATTGAGAGTATCATATTTTTTTGTTAATTTGGTTATTAATATAGTCAATTATGTTAATAGTTTTCCCAATATTGAACCATCCCTGCATTTCTGGTATAAATCCTACTTGGTCATGGTGCATTATTCTGGCAATGATTTTCTGTAATCTCTTTGCTAATATTTTATTTAAGATTTTTGCATCAATATTCATTAAGGAGATTGGTCTATAATTTTCTTTCTCTGTTTTTGTTTTACCTGGTTTAGGTATCAGCACCAGGTCTGTATCATAAAAGAAGTTTGGTAGGAGTCCTTCATTCCCTATTTTTTCGAATAGTTTATATAATATTGGAGTTAACTGTTCTTTAAATGTTTGGTAGAATTCACATGTAAATCCATCTGGTCCTGGGGATTTTTTCTTAGGGAGTTGATTAATGACTCGTTCTATTTCTTTTTCTGAAATGGGACTATTTAAGTAATTTATTTCCTCTTCTGTTAATCTGGGCAATCTATATTTTTGTAGATATTCCTCCATTTCACTTAGGTTATCAAATTTATTGGCATACAGTTGGGCAAAGTAACTCCTGATTATTGTTCTAATTTCCTCTTCATTGGTGGAAAGTTCTCCCTTTTCATTTTTGAGACTAGCAATTTGATTTTCCTCTTTCCTTTTTCTAATTAAATTAACTAGAGGTTTATCTATTTTGTTGGTTTTTTCATAAAACCAACTTTTAGTTTTATTTATTAATTCAATAGTTTTTTTTACTTTCAATTTTACTAATATCTCCTTTTATTTTTAGGATTTCAAGTTTGGTATTTGATTAGGGGTTTTTAATTTGTTCTTTCTCTAGCTTTTTTAGTTGCAAGCTCAATTCATTGATTTTCTCTTTTTCTATTTTATGCAAATAAGCATCTAGAGATATAAAATTTCCCCTTATTAGCGCTCTGGCTGTATCCCACAAATTTTGGTATGTGGTCTCATTATTGTCATTCTCTTGAATGAAATTAGTAATTGTATCTGTAATTTGCTGTTTCACCCATTCATTCTTTAGTATAAAATTATTTAGTTTCCAATTGGTTTTTGGTCTATTTTCTCCTGGCCTTATATTGCATGTGATTTTTATTCCGTCATGATCTGAAAAAAATGCATTTATTATTTCTGTCTTCCTGCATTTGATTTTGAGGTTTTTGTGTCCTAACACATGGTCGATTTTTGTATAAGTTCCATGGACTGCTGAGAAAAAAGTAAACTCCTTTCTGTCTCCATTTAATTTCCTCCAAAGATCTATCATACCTAACTTTTCTAACATTTTGTTTACCTCCTTAACTTCTTTCTTATTTATTTTGTGGTTTGATTTATCAAGTTCTGAGAGAGGGAGGTTGAGATCCCCCACTATTATAGTTTTGCTGTCTATTTCTTCTTGCATCTCTCTGAACTTTTCCTCTAGGAATTTCGATGCTATACCACTTGGTGCATATATGTTTAGTATTGATATTGCTTCATCATCTATGGTACCCTTTAGGAAGATATAATTTCCTTCTTTGTCTCTTTTAATTAAGTCTATCTTTGCTTTTACTTGGTCTGAGATCAGGATTGCTACCCCTGCTTTTTTTTGTTCACCTGAAGCATAATAGATTCTGCTCCAGCCTTTTACCTTCACCCTGTATGTATCTCTATGTTTTAGATGTGTTTCTTGTATACAACATATTGTTGGATTCTGGTTTTTAATCCAATCTGTTATCTGCTTCTGCTTTAAGGGAGAGTTCATTCCATTCACATTCACAGTTAAAATAACTAATTCTGTATTTCCTGCCATCTTATTTACCCTAGCTTATGCTTTTCTCTTTCTTATCCCCTTTCCCTCCTCCCTACTATTTTGCTTTTGAAAACCACTTCCCTCAAACAATCCTTCCCCTTTAGAGCCCCACCCACCCCTTTTTTCCCCCTTTCCCTCCTGTTTCCTTATAAGTACGTCTATTATTCCCTCTGAGCCAAATCTGATGAGATGGAGATTAACCCAATTCTCATTCCCCTCCCTTTACTCCCCTCAATCATTATAGGTTTTCTTTGCCTCTACATGTGATGTAATTTCCCTTATTTTACCTCCTTTTCCTCTTCTTCCAGTGTTATCCCTTTTCTACCTCTAATTTCTTTTTCAGTTTATCATATCATAATAATCATAAAATCACAATAAACATATCATAATAATCATAAAATCACAATAATCATATCATAATAATCATAAAATCACAGTAATCGTATCATAATCATAATGTAATAATGGATTCATAAAATCAACCCTCATTCTATAAGTATCTATAACATAAATATAGTTCTCAAGAGTTATTTTTTCTTGTTACCTTTTTATGTTTCTCTTGTGTTCTGTGTTTGTAGATCAAATTTTTTGTTCAGTTCTGGTCTTTTCAGTAGAAATAGGTGAAATTCTCCTATATCATTGAATGACCATCTTCTTCCCTGGAAGATAATGCTCATTCTAGCTGGGTAACTTATTCTTGGCTGTAATCCAAGTTCCTTTGCCCTTCGGAATATCTGATTCCAGGCCCCTCGATCCTTCAAAGTAGAAGCTGCTAGGTCCTGTGTGATGCTAATTGTAGCTCCCCGATATTTAAATTGTTTCTTTCTGGCTTCTTGTAATATCTTTTCCTTGGTATGATAGTTCTGGAATTTATCCACTATATTTCTGGGGGACTTAATTTTTGGATTTCTTTCAGGAGGTGATCGGTGGATTGTTTCAAGCAGTATTTTGCCTTCTGGGTCTAAAATATCAGGGCAGTTTTCTTTTATGATTTCCTGGAAGATAGTGTCTAGCTTCTTTTTTTTCATCATGGCTTTCAGGAAGCCCTATAATCCTTAGATTGTCTCTCCTAGATCTATTTTCCAGGTCAGTTGTTTTTCCTAGGAGATATTTCATGTTTTTCTCTATCTTTTCATTTTTTTGTTTTTGTTCGACTGATTCTTGAAGTCTTGATGAGTCATTCATTTCCAGTTGTTCGATTCTAATTTTTAATGTCTTATTTTCTTCAGTTACTGTTTTTAGTTCCTTTTGCAATTGACCAATTACATTTTTTTGTTCATTGCATTCTTTTTCCATTTTTTCTATTTTATTTTGCAGTGATCTCATTTCGTTTCCCCATGTTTCTTCTAACTCTCTTTTAAGATTTTTTATGCAATCTTCAAAGAAAGCCTTGTGACATGGAGACCAATTTATGTCTCTCTTTGGGGCTTTTTCTGGAGTTGCTTTACCTTTAGGGGCCTCAGGATTTGAGGTCTGTTCTTCCCACTCTCCATAAATGTTGTCAATAGTGAGAGCTCCTTTTGGTTTTTTATTCATTTTTTTTTTTAAAGGTGTGAGGTCTGTTTAGGGCAAAAGTGGGACAGCTGCCCTGGGGCAGTTCTGCTGATTGAGTTATTTCAGGAACTGGGCAGTTCTGCTGATTGAATTATGTCAGGTGCTGGGCAGTTCTGCTTTAGTTCACCCTGGGGCGGTTCTGCTGATTGAATTATTTCAGGTACTGGGCAGCTCTGCTGATTGAATTATTTCTGGTGCTGATCAGTCCTGTTGTTTGATTGATTGCTTTATGGTGCTGTGTAATGGCAGCTAGGTCCGATGTTCATCAGGGGTTCAGTGGTTCACAATCTATCCCCCTCAAAAGGCAGACCCTCCAAACCACCTGCCCACAATCAGGACAGATTGGCCCAAGAGGCCCTCAGAAGACTCCCAGGTGTGTGAAAAGCACTACGCTCCCACTCCTGTTCCGACTCCTGTTCCAGCTCCCTGCTCCAGCTCCCTGCCCTGGTCTCCCTGTGCTGCAGTCTGGGTTCAGTAGACCACCCCCCTGCCCAATTAAAACAGACCTGTTTTGAGGTTCTTCCAGAGTATCTTCTTCTAGAATTGTGTTGTTCTCCAGATATTGTGGATTTTTTTGCTTCAGAATCAGTCTAGAGGCTTCATGTGTTGTTGGTTTGAGGGGAGGTTAGAGAAGGTTACAGAGACTCCTGTCTGATCTCTGCCACCATGGCTCCACCCCCGGAAGGAAGTGTCGGAAGAGAATTAAAGACAAAGGAAGGAGAGGTAAAGACAACAGATACAAACATTTTAAATTTTTTGAATTATCATTTTATATATAATCAAAACTTTGAATAGTGCTAATTTTTAACATATACCACTTTACAATATTCATTATTCACAATAATATGTACCTAGTTGTATAGTAGTTGCTATCATCATTTTTCCTTCTATCTTTTCCAATCCCTGTCTTTCCCTCTAATGGAATATCTAGTAATAATTTACTGGATTGCTTTAATACTAAATTTATTCTTCAAAAGATACAACATTTTATTATCTCTTCGTAGGTTTCTTTTATACTTGCCTGACATCCGTGTTTCCTGTATTTTAATTTATGATGCAAGGCCAGGACCACGTTCTGATTTTCATCTTATTCTCTTGTTCCTTTGTCTTTAATTCTTCTTCTCAAGCTACTCTTCCCCCACTGCTGCTATAATGAGCTTCTGCTCAGTGGATTACATGAAAACCTCCTGACTCAACTACTAGCTTTAAAAATTCACAATTCTTCCAAATTTCTCCAATTAAATCAATAGTTCTTTATTTCTGATTATTTCAGAGGTACGATTTGTAATCATACTCCAGTTCCCAAATGTTAATATGATTTCTCTTTTTCCTAGTTACATCCACTTTAATAATAAAACAAATATATGCAAATTTGGGATAGTCCTCAAGCTGTACAGCTCTGGACTTCTTAACAAGATAGTATTTCTCTTTGATGATCTTGAAACTGTTTATTTATGCTCATATTTGCTTATTTTTAAATAAATTTTTCCTCTTATTATTTATGGCATGAATATAGAAGTGAGGCATTATTACATACTGTCAATGAGTTCTAAATCCTCACATCTGCATTACAGATAATTTTCTTTCCAAAACAATTGAAAATTCTGTCTGAAGCATATTTCTTCATACATATATTTTGTCAGAAATATTAAAGGTATTTCTTTATTTGTATTATCAAAATGCTCGTTTTTAAGTTACAATATCTTTGTTAATATAAATGTCTTCTTTTATACAAGCACTTTTCTACTTTATCCATCATTACTTGATCCTTATGATTGAGTCTACCTTCCTTCATTGTATCCAGTGTCTCATTGGTTAAAGATGCAGATGTAGATATTGCCACCATTCCTATTGTACTGTGAATACTTCTAGAATGATGAATTCTTTGTTTTTTTCTGAGGATCACAAGACTATATACTCTGGTCTGGGGATTGAAGAGTGATGAGTGAGAAGAATGCTAAGGTCTCAGTGCTCATTTCTTCCATTTAAATAGTGTCTACTCAGACTTGGCTGAACACTTCTACCTCTCTGGATTCTGAACTAGCTTCATAGTTTTAATTAAAACTCATAGGGCATGAATATATTTCTTAATTAGTCCAAACAGATTCTCTTTTGAACCTTGTTGAAATTCCTTGATCAAAAGAAAATGCCCAGGCTTCTAATTCTAAACTCTGAGTGATTGATTTAATTGAAAAGTATTCTGACCCTAAAGCATTAGGGTATAGCATCTTCTCTAAGTAGAGTGAAATGATTTGATTGATTGACTCAATAACCATTGACTCATATTTAAAAATAGCTATCAAGTTATTATATCCATTCCCAAATCCTGTTCTCCAACCTAAAAATCTGTAGCTTCTTTAATTGATTCTTGAATAACATTGTGTCCAATTTAATTACCATCCTGGATATTTAGCCTAGAGAAGCAATAACTTAGAATGAAAATAGTAGCTATCTCCAAGTATTTGAAGAACTCTTATATGAAAGAAGTAATTACAATTGTTTTATTTAAATCAAGATGATGAAGTTAAGAGCAGTGGGTCAGAGTTGCTATGAATCAGACTTCAGGTAAAATTTCCTAATACTTCAAGTTACCTAAAAACAGAATGGGCAGTTGGAAATGTAGCAAGATCCACATTATTCTAGTCATTCAATAAAATATTGGAGTTTTCAGGGATTTTTTCCTTAGGCATATATAACCACTGATGTCTCTGAAAATTCTAAGATTCTATGATCTCATGAAAGGGTAAGACACTCAAAAATAGATGAACAAAGTGATCTATTCCCCGTGGGAAGTGATGTGAGTATGATTTGGCTGAAGCACCAATTTGAAATAGCAAGAATGTCTTATAGACATCAGGCATCATCATATGCCTCCCTGACTAAGAGAGGTTGCCAGCATGCCACCTCCAAACTTCCCACAGACTGGCAGACAGGATAATTAGCCTGACACTTGAGTGCTAGATATGCTTGGGAAGCACGAATTCCCGGTCACCACAATTTCAGTTCAAATAAAGGCACTTTGGTAGAAAAAGGAATTAACACCAGAGGTAACATTAAAGTTTTCCTTTAAAAAGCTCAAGTGAATGACCATAATCCTACCAATAGCTGACCTTGGCTTTGCATGCATTTTCTCATTTGATGTGGAGATGCTATGAGATGTAGTGGGAAGCATTTGGGGGTTGGAAGTAGGAGAGAGACTGGAGACAGAAACCTGTGGTTGACACTTCCTAACTAGGTTAGTGACTGTGGGCAAATGACCTTACCTTACCATCACCATCATTCCTACCCACTCCATTTCTTTTTCTGTAAAATGGAGAAAATGATACCAATAGTGTCTCCCTCTTGGGATAACTTTGTGGTTCAAATGATAATGTATGTTAAGGTTGTTTAAATGTCAACTACTAGTTCAAGTTATGTTCATTTTCCACGTATGTAAACAGTCTCAAAGTGGGTTTGCATCTTGCCTATAATGACATGGCTAGTGACTGCCATACACAAGATTTGTAGTTGCATCTCTCCTAACTCCAGGTCTAATGTACTATCCACTACCTTCTCCTGTCTCTCATAAACTAAATTTGAAAACTATGTCCCAGGCTCATATGTGATATTCTTTGGCCAATTCTTAGTTTAGAAATGAGTCATCTCTTGACCTATATCTGGTAAGATGTGTTATTTGCTTTAATGTTCTGACAAAGTTATATGTGACTATTGGAAGGATTGGAATTGTTAGATAGTCGAGTCAATCACTCCAATTTTTAAAAACCATCACAAACCAACAGACCTATTGTGAGTCTATGCAGAGAACTAGAGTAGCAATTTAGGACTTATGCTAGTTCTTGCAGCACTGATTACACAAATTTAATGCATGATATCAGAGTTGCAAGGGAATTTGGAAATACATATTTCAACCCTTTTACTTCATAGATGAGGAAAATGATGTCTAGTTTAAATCACTCATCTAAAATGAGAGTGGTAATGATTGAATACCAATCTTTATTTTCCAAATCCATTGTTCTTTCCATGACATTATTCTTATATGTCCCAATTATTAAGAATAGCTTAAATAATATAACAAAACAAATTCTTTTTTTCTACAAGGAATCAATCTTGGTGCAGCAGAAAGAGGACTGGTTTTAGAGTCAGATGCATGGATTCAAATCTTGTCACTACTACTACCTACCTGTATCTTAGGGGAATCTCTTAATTCTTCACTTTCCTCATTTGTCAAATGAAGGAGCTGCAATAATGACTTCTGAGGTTTCTTTCTAGTTCTACTGTTGTGATTCTATGACACAAAATATGAGATAAAGATATGAGTATCATCCTTAGTGTAAGCATAAATTACTATCCAATAGGATATCAGTTAACACCAGAGTGAATTCTGCCAAGCTATGTAAAGAAATAATAATAGTTAGCATTAAAATGGTGCTTTAAGGTTTGTATAACACTTTTTAAAATGTTACTTCATTGTATCTTTACAATAACACTGAGCAATGTTTTATTGCTCTTTATTATCTTTATTTTACAGGTGAGAAAACTGAGGCTGAGGGAATTTGTTGGTTGTCAATGAACATTTATTAAGTACCTACAATGTTCCAGGTACTATTCTAAGCAGTGGATATACAAAGAAAGGGAAAAAAACAGTCCAGGCTCTTGAAAAGATCACAATCAAATGGAAGAAAGGTTAAGCTACTTGCTTTGGGCTACATAACTAGTAAATACCTAGGGCTGACTTCAAGTCTAGACTTCTGTTCACTGTGCCTGTGTCTATGACAGACATTGTTTCAAAGACAGCAAAATGTATTATTGTTTCACTCTTCTTTATCTTGCCCATGAGAATAATAAGAGAATTTATCAACTGCTTCACTAAAATTTAGATTAACTGTATTTATAGCATTCCATTGATTTATCAGTAATGACCCTTCTGAAAAAGGAAATAAAATTAATATAGCTTGGCCTATTTTTGATGAAACCATACTACTTTCTTTTTAAATGGTTACTAGCCATTCCTTTAATAGCAAATTCTAGAATTTTTTCCCCCAAGCATCAAAGTCTAACTCACTGGTCCTAAATTAGAAACACATAGTAGAGTTGGGAATATAACTTCAGATCATATGGCTCTCTATAGTAGACTATTCTGGTCTCCTTTGGAAATCTGTTAGAATTTTACAGAATTGTTTGAAAGAAAAATGGCCATTAGTGCTTTTTTGTTCAGTCTTTGCTCTATAAAGATGTACCTCACTAGATGAAAGAGAAGCAAGTGAACATGGGAGCCTGAATCATTTAATAAGTTTTGATTCTGTTTCTTGTCAAAGATAAGCATCTCTATAGCTGGTTTAAGTCCATATTTCCATTTTTCTAACCATGAGTCTTTAGACATTTTATAATCATCATGTCCAAACAGAGCACCATGTAGCAGGAATTGCCAATGAATACCTTAAATTATCTACAAACTTTTTACAATACTCAGCACTTGAAATATTCAGTTAAAAGTCAGTTCAAACTCTTTTCTCCTTAATAGTGTAACTTAAGTATTAGTGGTATTACTTAAGTGCATTTTAACAACTTGAGTAAAATGCTATTATCACCTAACAAGAAGAAATAATGAAAATTAATATATTATGTTCTAGGGAAAGTAATGTCATAGTTATATGAAGTGCAACATTTTAAAATTCAGTGCTATTTATTTTTGAAGCTGTATGTTGTTCCAATCCTGATTGGGCCTGAAGCCAAATTTTGCTATTCACTACCTGTGTCATCTTGGGAAAGTCATTTAAACTCAGTAAGCCATAGTTTATAAAATGCAAGAGATAGAATCCCAGATATATTGAACATGTGTTCTTGCAGGACCATATTGCTACCTACAATAATGCCCAATAATGGGATTCAAATTAAAATGTATTTGAGAAATATAACACAATTTTTTTATTAATACTTTTTATTTGCAAAACATATGTATGGGTAATTCCTAAATATTAACCCTTACAAAGCTTTCTGTTACAAATTTTTCCCCCCTACTCCCCACCCCTCCCCTAGATAGCAGGATATCCACTACATGATAATTATGTAAGAATACTTAAATCGAATATATGTATAGTTATTGCCACACATCATTTTTTTGTTCAGGAGAAATCGTATCTATAAGAGAGAATAATCCGATAAAGGAAATACAAACATCAATAGAGAACATGAAAATGTTATGTTGTGGTCCACATTTCACATCCCTCTCTCTGGGTGTATATGGCCTTCTTCACTGAACAATTGTAATTGGTTTGAAGCATTTCATTGTTGAAGAGAGTTATGTCCATTAGAACTGATATTCATATAGTACTGTTGTTGCCGTGTACAACAATCTCCTGGTTCTGCTCATCTCACTCAGCATCAGTTCATGCAAGTCTCTCTAGGCCTCTCTGAAATCGTCCTGCTGGTCGTTTCTTACAGAGCAATAATATTCCATAACATTCATATACCATAATTTATTCAGCCACTCTCCAATTGATGGGCATCTACTCAATTTCCAGTTTCTAGCCACCACAAAAAGAGCTGCCACATTCTTGCACATGTGAGGCCCTTTCCTTCTTTTATGATTTCTTTGGGATATAAGCCCAATAGAAACACTGCTGGGTCAAAGGGTATGCACAGTTTGATAACTTTTTGAGCATAGCTCCAAATTGCTCTCCAGAATGGTTGGATCCGTTCACAGCTCCACCAACAATGCATCAGTGTCCCAGTCTTCCCACATTCCCTCCAACATTCATCGTTATCTTTTCCTGTCATTTTAGCCAATCTGACAGGTGTGTAGTGGTACCTCAGAGTTGTCTTAATTTGCATTTCTCTGATCAATAGTGATTTGGAGCACCTTTTCATATGATTATAAATAGTTTTAATTTCATCATCTGAAAATTGTCTTCATATCCTTTGACCATTTATCAATTGGAGAATGGTTTGAATTTTTATAAATGTGAGACAATTCTCTATATATCTTAGAGATGAAACCTTTATCAGAACCCTCAAATGTAAAGATGATTTCTCAATTTGATGCTTCCCTTTTAATCTTGTCTGCATTAGTTTTGTTAGTACAGAAACTTTTTAACTTAATATAATCAAAATTATCTATCTGGTGTTCAATTAAGAGTTCCAGATCTTCCCTGGACATAAATTTATTCCATCTCCACAGGTCTGAGAGGTAAACTATCCCATGTTCCTCTAATTTGGTTATAACATCACTCTTTATATCTAGATCATGAACCCATTTCGATCTTATCTTGGTGTGCGGTGTTAGGTGTGGGTCCAGCCTTATTTTCTTCCACACTAGTTTCCAATTATCTCAGCAGTTTTTGCTGAATAGTGAGTACTTATCCCAAAAGCTGGGGTCTTTGGGTTTATCAAACACTAAATTGCTAACATTATTACCTAGCTTGTCCTGATATCCTATTCTATGCCACTGATCGACTGCTCTATTTCTCAGCCAGTACTAAATGGTTTTGATAACTGCTGCTTTATAATACAGTTTTATATCTGGTACAGCAAGGCCACCTTCATCTGTCTTTTTTTTTCATTAATTCCCTTGAAATCCTTGACCTTTTGTTCTTCCAAATGAACTTTGCTACTATTTTTTCTAGATCTGTAAAATAATTTCTTGGGAGTTTGATTGGTATGGCACTAAATAAGTAAATTAGTTTGGGTAGTATTGTCATTTTTATTATATTCGCTCGGCCTACCCATAAGCACTTAATGTTTTTCCAATTGACTAGGTCTGATTTTATTTGTGTGGAAAGTGTTTTGATATAACACAATTTTTAAAAAATGCAATAGAAGATAGGCAATATTAATGTATGATTTTGTAATTCAGTATGTGCTTGCAGGAATACTTTGGTACAATTTAATGTCTTCATTTTATTTGAGTTTGATACCACTGGCCTGGATGATCTCTAATGTTCCTTCCAGAATTAAATCTATGATATTATGAAATATAGAAAGAAAAGAGACTAAGCCATTTATATACTTTGATCCACTGATTCTATACATCAAAGAGTTAAAGGAAAGTCCAATATAGACCAAGACATTTAGAGAAGTTCTTTTTTTGTTTATTTGTTTTTTAGTCAAAGAACTAGAAAGAAAATAATAAGGGACAGCTAAACAATCTGTGACGTATTAATACTGAAATATCATTGTATGGTATGATTAATTCAATTATTTGGAAAAGTTTTGGAATGCTTATATAAACAGGTGTAAGCAAAATGAACAAAACCAGAACAAATTACATAATGACTAAAATAAGAGGGAAGGAACAATAATCAGAAGTAAATATTATATAAATAGAAACATCAACAATTTTTTTAAAAATTGTGTTAAAAGTGTCAGGGTTTTCTCCACATCAACTCCCTTTTTATCTACCTATGTGAATTCACCTGTGGCCTACTTGCACAATGGTGTGGGAGGATATTTGCAACATATCTCAGGCAGTCACAGAGAAGAAGCAATGCCATTCTAAGTAGAAAATGAGGCATTTTCTTTAACAAGACAACTTATATGGAGAGGTAAGATGTTTCCCCAAAAAAGTCTTCATAGCTTCATGCTCAGGCTCAATGAAAGTTATCATTTTAGGAGAATAATCATAGAATCCATATGTATTTCCATATGATAAAAACCAATTATAAAAACACAATAAATTCAAGGGCTTTCTTTTCTCCTGAATGTAAAGTTGTGTGGTAGACTTTATACTGATTTATTTTTCCTGTTTGGTAAACAACATAAAATGTAAATCTAGCTTAATGGAAGATTATTATATCTACAATGTTTATGTATTCAGTCTTTAAAATAAGAATTGTTTTACTTCCACAAAACATTTAGATTAGATAAACATGAAGTTAATTTTGATGAATTCCAGAAAATGGAATTAGATGAATCCAGTCCAGACCAATCCGTTTCAATTCACAGGATTTAGGACTGTTAGAATCTTGATGTTTGAGTCTGAGGAGACAGACAGAGAGACAGACAGACACACAAATAGAGAGACAGAGAGGACAGACACAATACTTATTAATTATATTCCAATACTGTGACAAAAGCTGAGGATACATATACAAACAAACTATTTAGGCTCTTCTCTCCAAGAATTTATATTCTAATGGGGAAAGACAACACAAAAGAGTTAAATTAAATGCACAGAGGGATGATGTAGAGTTGGTGACTAAGAAATTAGGTGGATGACTAGTTCTGGCAAGATAAGGAGAAAGCTTATTTATCAGAGTACATATGAAGGCCAAGATGGCGGAGTGAAAACGTGACTCTCTGGGTCTCCTCTGATCTTCTCTCAAATCAACAATAAAATAAGCCTCTGAACTGATCTTTAAGTCAACGAATTTAGAAATACTTGGATACTGCTTGCTGATACCTCTGAAGAACTTCACATCAGGTTTGTCCATCTCGGACAGAGGGATAAAGAGTGGTGTAGGCTAGAAGTGAGGGTGGGACTCAGCTCAGCTCATTGTGGCAAAAACTCCTAACTCCAAACTCCAAACACCTGGAGTTTGTCTGAGGCACTCGGGGCACTCTGCCTGGATTGGGGGCAGGTGTTCTGGCAGACTTGCCTTGTTTAAGGAGTAATTCGGACTTAGTCCTAGCCCCCACCAGCCCAGCACCTTAAATTAATTCGCCAAATTGCCCCAGGGCAAGGAGCTTTAGCCGAGGTTTTTCCAAACCTTAAAGAGATACACACGCTGTTTAAAAAAAAAATGAAGAAGCAAAAGAGAGCCCTCACCATAGACAGCTTTTATCAAGACAGAGAAGGGCTGACCCCAGATTCTGAGGTTCCTTTAGACAAAACTTCAGAGGATGTTATTAAGGACCACCACTAGTCCCCTTTTCAAAAGGCCTTTCTGGAAGATTGCATACAGAATCTCAAAAGAAAGTTGGAAGATAAATGGGAAAATAAACTGAACTCAGTGCAAGAAGCCCTCCAAAAGAGATATGATAAAGACACCAATTTATTGAAAAATAAAATTAGTGAAGTGGAAAAAGAGTGCAATGAACAAATTGGCCAGTTA
>JAJPUD010029265.1:0-14033 GCA_023553655.1 Myrmecobius fasciatus
CTCTTTCTGTCTCTCTCTGTTTATCTGTCTCTATCTCCCCTCTCTCTTCTTCCCTCCCTCCCTTCCCTCTCTATCTCTTTCTTTCTGTCTATCTGTCTCTCCTTCCCTCCTTCATTCCATCTTTGTCTTTCGTTTCCTCCCTCTCTCCTTCCCCCCTCCCTATCTCTCCAAAGTACTTACCTGGCAGGATAACTGAAGGTTATCCTCTGAAACAAGGAGGAGGCAGCAGGTTGAAGACTCCGTCTCTTGTTGCAACTAATAAAGTAAAGTAATAAAATAAAACTAATAAAGTAATAAAATAAAGGGTCCCAGACAAACTGTTTTCCACCTACTTAATCAAAGGGCTTACTAATTCTCCTCCTTTAGGCACCCTCCCTGGTTTAACCTACTTCTAAGATCTATCTCTGCAGGCCAAGAGCTGACTCCCCAAATGCAGGATCCCTGCTGTTTCCCTCAGATCATGGCCTATCAGACTTGGGCTCTTTCCTTTTAAAGAAGAGTTTTCTGGCCCTTAGAGTCAAGATCTCCTGAGGACAGGACCTCTGAATTCCCTTCCCAGTGGAAGTGCTGTTTATGTCTAGGGAATAGGGATGGAGGGGACCATAGTGGAGATTTGGAAGGGTAGAAGTGGGAAAAGCAGTCCAACTCACATAATGGAGTACTTTGAGCTGAAGGGAAGAGGCATCCAGGTCATAGAGTTCCCCTGGAAGGGGCAGGGGGCCAGAGTTAGGAGAGGAAAAGGTGAAAACCACCCCCAACTCCCCATGCTCCTGGCCCATCCCATTGCATGAGATCTTTTCCCATTCACCTCTCTCTCTCTCTCTCTCTCTCTTTCTCTCTCTCTCTCTCTGTCCCTGTCTCTCTTTGTCCTTGTCTCTCTGTCCCTGTCTCTCTGTCTCTGTCTGTCTCTGTCTGTCTCTGTCTCTGTTTCTCTGTGTGTGTCTCTCTGTCTCTGTTTCTCTGTCTCCATCTGTCTCCGTTTCTCTCTGTGTCTCTCTCTGTCTGTCTGTCTCTCTGTCTCTATCCCTGTCTCTCTGTCTCTGTTTCTGTCTCTCTGTTTCTCTCTCTGCCTGTCTCTCTCTGTCTCTGTCTGTCTGTCTGTCCGTCTCTCTCTCTCTCTCTCTCTCTCTCTCTCTCTCTCTCTCTCACACACACACACACACACACACACACACACACACACACACACACACACGATCTGTTTTGCAAACCCGCTCCTCTCCCCTCCTCCAGCCCAGCCCTCCCCACTGCCTCACCACACAGCTGCAGAATCCGGCTGTCCAGGTCACTGTAGCCACCTGTCCCGACAGACAAGGCTCCATCTGGCCGGGCCAGTGAGGTGGGTAGGGAAGAGGGTTCTGGCACGGGTCGGGGCCGGGGCTGACGCTGCTGCAGAGTCCGCAGCCTTTTCAAGGCCACAAGCGTCTGGAGGGGACAGACTGGATATGAGGGGCAGCATCAGGGGCGTAGGGACCCCAAGCACTGGCCATTCCCATCCCTCCTTGTGGACAGCACCCACCCTCTCCTCTCCCAGGATCCCAAGAGTCTCTCAAGAAACTTCAAGTGGCCCAGAAGATGACCCAAAGGATGGCCCAGAGGCTTCTGGCTCAGACTGAGAAGAGAGCACCCTTCGGTGTGCAGCAGATCAGATAGACAGCCACTCTCTCTGGACCTTTTTCCTACACGTGGTTCTTTGGGGTACTGACCCCCACCCTCTACATCCCCCACATTCTCAGCTCCCCCATCCAATCTGTACTATCCAGACTGCTCCACCTGAAGACAATGGGAGAGGCTCGGGCCCCACTCACGTGCTTCTCGATGGCCTGCAGGCTCTGCTCATCCCCCTCACTGAGTTGAGCACAGTGTACCTGGAAGGGGACAGAGACCCCTGACTAAGCCAGTCCATTCCTTCCACCCCTTCCCTCAAGACCCGCATCCTCCCAACATATACACCCCCACCAAAAAAAAGTCCTGAAAATGGTCTCCCTTCTATTTCCATCCTATAAATCCTCCTCCCACCATTGAAATTAAAACCATGTACTAAAACCTTCCAAGGCTGATCCACAGAGATGATTCTAACTCCCCCATTTAATACAAATAGTCTTATCCCCATTTTACAGATGGGGAAACTGAGGTTCAAGATAAGTAACTTGACTGTGGTTATACAACTAGTAAGTATTTACTTACAAAACAGCATTTCATTCAATTCAATTTTATTTAGCAACTATCAGGTGCAAAACAACACTCAGGACTCCTAATTTTAATTTCAAGATTCTTATCATAGCTTCATATACTTCTTCCTATGCTCTATTCCAACTTATTCAAGTATGAACAATATTCCTCTCTCTCTCTCCACACATACACACTCACACTCACACACACACACTCTCTCACACACACTCACACACCCACACTCACATACACTCACACACACTCACATGCACACACACTCACACACACACTCACATTCACACACACACACACACACACACACACACACACACACACACACACACCACACCCTCAGCTCAGAGCTGCACTACTCAAGAGAAGGCAAAGCATCCTCTCATCTGCACACCTGGCAGGTATGTTTATGCCTGCCGATCTCTCTGACATATGGTGACCCAGAAGTCACTGTGGTCCCTGCATGTGTCTCTAACTGAAAAAACCACAGAACCACAGATTCAGAGGGTATCCAGTTCAGCCTCTTTTCTACAGCAGGATTTCTACAGCATCCTGGTGAAAGTGGGCAGAGAGACCCTGCAGCCTCTACTTAGACACCTCCAATCATAGGAAGCTCACTCCCTGCAGAGGCTATCATTCCAAAATGTGATTGCTCTGATCAGTAGAAAGGTCTTTCTTACATTGGGCTGTATGAACTAGCTCTGCCCCGAGGAGCTAGCTACCCAGAACATCTGAAAGGATAGATGATATGAGACATGTTCGAATCCTGTTCTGCTATTTACTACAGTCCCCAATCTGAACTTCAACTTCCTTACCTATGAATAAGGAGGGTGGGAAGGAGGGGAAGTTCCTTAAATAACTGTTTGAATAAGTGAAGACAGCTACTTCGTCTCCCTTAAATCTCCCCTTCTCCAGGTTAAGTAAGTATAGTTCCTGCTTCCCTCCATCCACCTCCCATAGCCTGCTCTTTCACTAGCTTGGTCACCTCCCTCTGAATTCATTCTAATTTATCAATGTCCTTCTTAAAATGTAATTCCCAGAATTAAATATACTATTGCAAATGAGTTTTGAGGAGAGCAGAAGATAAGACTATCGCCTCCCTCCTTCTGGATGCTGACTTTATTAATGAAGTCTAAAGCCCCACTAGCTCTTAATGTCCTCTCTGTCATACTACTGTGGAGAAAGGGACAAATTCAGGACTATATAGTGGAAATTACAAAGTCCTTCTCCTCTATTTGCTTCCCTTTTTTCCCTTCCTCCCCAACACGCCTGCCCGAATCCCCTCCAGCCTTTCTTCTTTGATTTTTCTTTCTTCTGTGATTCTTCTCTGAATCACAAAAAGGATGGAACATCCAAATTTCATGGGGATCCTGCTGCCAGGTAAAAGGTTGTTCATCCGGTCTCCTTGTAAAGACCTTCAGAGACTCACTTCCTCCCAACAAGGCAGCTCAGTCCATGTATGAACAGCTCTGGTTATTAGAACGTAGTATTCCTTAACACTGAGCTGAAATCCATCTCAGCAGCTTTTCATTGCTCCAGTTAGAACGTCTGGAGCCAAACTGGACAAGTCCGACCCTCTTCCACAGGCTGATCTCTTAAATACTAAATCTCCTCCCTATTTTGATGAAGTCACCACTCTCCCCAGTGTCCCCCCTCCATGCCCCATCTCACCTTCATTCCGATATCCCTGCAGAGTATGTGCCCCATGCTCTCCCCAGGAAGATACACAGAAAGATGGGGATACCTCAGTTTTTATACCCAGCCCAGAAGCATCCCCAGCCACATTATCACTGCATTTAACACAGTGCACTCTTTAATTACTGCAGAGTGAAGACAGACATGATCAGGCTTGTGCCAAATTAATCTTCCTTACCTACAAGTCTGACCATGTAACTTTCCTGCTCTGGAAACTTCACTGGCTCCCTACTGCTTTCCTAGTAGGGATAAACATGCCTTAGCCTGGCATCCAAAGGCCAGCTGCTTCCATTTGCAATCTGATTTCCCCAGGATGCCCTTTTTGACACTGCCCTGTCCAGGTGGTGTGAGCTTCCAAATCTCATCCTGCTCTCTCCTTTCCAAGCACAGAATCCCTATCAGGAAGGCACTCCCTTCTCTTCTCTTTCTCAAAGAAATTAAAGCCATTTCTAGTCATATGCTCACTATTGATTAGAGAAATGCAAACGAGGACAGCTCTGAGGTACCACTACATTCTCAGATTGGCTAAGTGACAGGAAAACATGGACATCTTCAATGTCCAACTTAAGCCCTGCCTCTAACAGGAAGCCTTCCCAGGTCCATCCAGATGAAAGTGAGCTCCAACTCATCACACCGCTTTGCCTCACAAAATTACAGAATCTCAGGTGTTGGATAGAAATTCAGATGCCCTATGATCCAAGTAGATTGTGGGCAGAGATCCCTGATAACAACTCCCGGACCAAGTGTCCAGCTTCTGCTGGGGGACCTACCAACTCTATGAGGTGAGCCCATTTAAAAAGTATTATGGGTTGGATTTGTGCTGATCACACCCTACCTCCTATCATCCTTATCTATGAATTCACCAGGCCTTTCTGGGTTTCTTCAAGTCCCAGCTACTGTATAGATCTTATTTAAATGTGGTGGTTTGCTTGGTGTCTCCCTATTAGATTCTGAGTTCCTTGAAAGTAGGGACTGGATTTTGCCTTTCTTACTATCACTAGCACTAAGCACAACACATTGCACAAAGTAGGCACTTAATAAATGTTTATTTATTGGCTGATTAAATAATTGACAGATCTCTCCACTCACAGCACCCTGACAATAATGGGTAGCCTTTTTTCCAGTACTTGATATACAGCTGACTCTCATAAAAACTGCTAGTGAAGGATCATTACTCATATGCTCTCATAATTATTCTATTTCCTGGATATGGTTATTCTTTCTAATGATGCTGATAAGAATCTGTCCTTGATTGCCCATTCCAAGTGACTCTTATCCACATTTTCCTGTGAGTTCTCTAGAGGAAGTCCCCCCAATATGCTGGTAGTCTTCCTCTTGACATTGCAAGGATATCATTAGTGCATGTGTATTGTTCATTGATCAGTCTGAGCCCTCCCTATATGATCAAGCCATCTTCTGACTCATACTTTAGTTTGAGCACATCCCTTACTATGGTTCCCCCTTCCTAATTCCTCCAGTATAATGTGTTACAGTCGGGGGTCTGCTGAAGCCAGCCTGTACTGGCTCTGGAGAGCCAACTGTTAAACTTTTAGTGGGAGCATTTTATACCTCAGAAATCAGCAAACATCATAAATCTGGGTTTGATTTATTGTTTTGTTGATTGTATAGACTGAAGAAAATGGAGAAAATGCAAATAAATATAAATTTAAATTTAAAATATAGCCTACAGTTTGGAGAGCTGGTTGTTTTACATTTACCAGTATGCCACTGGGTTACAGTCTATTCATATCCACCATGCTCTCTTCCATTGCTTTCTGAGTAATTTTCAATTTAAAATCTTCAAAAACTGTATCAGTCCACAGACCCATTCTCAGAATAATGTCTTTAAATGCACAAAATTAAATGTATAATATTTACAAAGGAAACCAATTAGATTGAAGTAGAAATTATCAAAATATTTTTAAAGCAGATTCAGTGACCCCAGATTAGAGAGAGGAAGGAACTCACTCAAGTTGATACAGATTTTAAGTAGCAAGGCTAAGATTTGAACCCAGATTTTTGTGACTGGATACAGTGCTTCTGCCAAATGAGCCAGGAGCTATGGCTTACTTCACCTTGGAGTCTCTCTCCACAGTGCTGAACACAGGGACCTACACTCAGTAGATATAATCATTTTGGGCTGAAGCGTAGAAGGGTGCAGGTAAGGAACCATGGGGTGAAGTAATCAGGGATGGGTTCCTGGGAGAGATGAGACCTGAGCTGGGTCTCAGCGAATGGAAATATTTAAGAGGGGACAGAAGGGGACATTCATGGTAAAGGGATGGCTTGGGCAAAAGCATCAAGATGGTAAAAAGACTAGAATAATCATCTATGAGGGATGCAGGAAGAGAAGGTGATAGAGAGGACAGGACCACACAGTGAAGAGCCTCCAATGCTGGAGAGCCTGGATCCTCTTCCATAGGCTGTAGGCTCCTCCTGGCTAGGAAAGGGAGGTGGTCAGAGATGGGAGCAAAGGGAGAAGATTCTGGTCCGGAGTGCAGAAAGATGGAAGGGAAGATGCTGAGAAAGAGGCTGCCATAATGGCTATAGAGTGATGGCTATTAAGACCTGGGCCTGGGAGGGTAGGGTGGGAAAGACTTCCCTTTCCTTTTCACCCTTTTCCTCCCCTTCTCCAGAGATGGTCAGTGGGTCGGGAGGGGGTGGAGATGGCCCTTTGGGGGGCACCATTTATGTGACTCCCCCAGGAGCAGGTGGGGAGACCACAGTCTCATTTGCATGTGATTTTCACACACCCTTGGGATCATTCCAGTTAAGATCTTCTCTTCTCTTCTTTGCTCAGCTCTAGGTTTCCTCTCTGGTGCCAGATTGCTAGTCAAGGCAGAGGAACAAGCCTAGGAAAGGTGGAGTCATAAAGTGGAGCCAACTCAGTGACCAAAGTCTTGGTCTGGACATCAATCAATCAATTGGTTGTTTGTCCTTCTTTCTCAAAAAGGACCATGACTTCAGGGAGGGGATGCCATGACATGCATTAGATTTAAGAGAGGGAGGCTGTGCTGCCAGAGCCGTCTGGGTCCACTGACCAGATATAGATCGGGACGACTGGAGATGGCCCTCAATCAATTGGCAGTTTTTTATTAAACACCTACTGTGTGCCAAGCCCTGGAGATGCAAAGAACGAAACAATTGCTCCTCACAATGAGCACATTCTAATTCCCATGGTCTTTGGTGTCTGTCTGACAACAGCCATTCACAGATTTACAAACATAGACACAAGCGTACACATAAAGAAACACTGAAGGGTGTCCATGTAGTCATTCATGCACAAGTCCCAAATGTACATGCACACACATAGAATGAGTGCACAGATGTACATTTATGTGCATACACAGAGTCCTACAAACAAACATTTATACATCTCCTGGACACCCACAAACACATTCATATAGATGCATTCAGAAATATATATATATATATAATTATTCACAGACCTACTCACACACCCTACATGTACAAAGACCATGAGTGAATGTGGGGTATGTTTGCATATATGGGTTTCTGAAAGAATAAATGCATCTGTTAAGGTCTTACTGTATGTCAGGTGCTATGCAAAGCATGGGGGTATAAATAGAAGCATACAACAGACCTTTCACCTGAGGAGCTCACATTCAATTGGACAAAGACAACAAATGCAAGGACCTGTGAAACAAGAGAGTGTGGGGAGTGCACATGATGACCAGGTTTGGAAACAAGTAGGGAGTTTTTCTGTGAATACTTGTGAGCGTGTGTGTCCTACGGGTGTGCATGTACAGTAGGACACCTCCTATGAATACACGTACACACATAATTATGCACAGAAAATGCATTTATACAGATATTCTCCTACACACATGCACATATACACACTCAGAAATACACACAAATACATACACCTGCGTTCTAATCTCGCACAAGTCATCAAGCACATTCAAGGTACACGTATACACACACATATTCCCAAATACATCCCCCTTTCACAAGCCTTCATACTCAAACACTAAGTCATACATAGCAGCACACATATATGCAGACACTCAGATATACACTTACTCCCAAATGTATCCCCATCCACACGCCTTCATACTCAAAACACTAAAACACACAAAAGCACAAAGTCCCCCCACACACATTTCCACACTTTTACTGATTTTGGGAGGCAAACATGCACTTTATTTTAATGGATGCACATGCTCCCCAACTCAAATTAACGGGTACAGATCCTCCCATGGAGCTGGGAAGCCGAGCACTCTGATATGTAGGACAGCAGCATCTCAAGGGGAACTCCCATGCCCAGGGGGCCTGGAGACCATCCTGCTGGAGGAAGCCGCTCTGAGAGGAGCACAGCCCTCCCCTCCCCAGACTCTCCCCAGTCCAGACCAAAGGACTTTGGGGCCAATTGAATTAGCTCAACAAAACAGTAGGAGTTTCACAGCCAAGTGACAACAGAGAGATGGCCTGACAGCAGAGTCAGGGGCTTAATGAAATGAAGTTGGGAAATTACAGGACCTTAGAGCCAAGATTGAGTCCAAGGATGAGATCTGGGAGGAACCATGGAGGTCATCTTGCCAATCTCCTCATTTTATAGAGAAGAACACTCCCCAGAGAAAGAACTGATATTAACTGAATACAGATTGAAGCATGCTATTTTTCACTTTCTATATTTCTTTTTTTTCTTTTGTTCACATCTGCTTGTAAAAATGACTAATATGGAAATGTTTTACATAACTGCACATGTATAACCTATATCTGATTGCTTACCATCTCAGAGAGGGGAGGAAGAAAGGAATGGAATTTGGAACTCAAAACTTTAAGTAAAAATAAAATTTTTAAAGGGAAAAAAGATTAAAATGTGAAGGACACAAAAAAAGAAAAAGAAAGAAGGTATATGACCAAATCCATTCCTAAGCAATAATTCTCTCTCTACCATATTGCCAACAAATGGTCAGCCAGTTTCTGCTTGAAGAGGCCTGGCATATATGTGTTCAACCACACAAGAAGTAAATAACAGAGTCAGGATTCAAAGCCAGGTCTTTTCATTGCAATATGCCAAACTGAATATCACCTTTGAAAAAAGAAAGGATGTTAAGTGTAGAAGGAGGACCTTAGAGATTCTCTCTTTTACTCTATAGAGGCAAAAACCAAGACCCAAGGAGAAGAGAGACTCAACGAGTCAGTGGTAGAGCCAGGTCTCATACTGGCTGCCATACTCAATCCTCAGAACCATGGATTTCATGAATATAGAATTCAGCTTCCAAAGGGCCCTTGACAGTCTGCAGTTCCCCGATGGAAAAAACTCCCCAGGTTACCAGGGGCTGCACTGAAAACTCTTAGTTCTTCTTCATCCATCTTTCCTGACTCTGTCATTATATTCTAGTTAGAAAAGTCACATAGCAGGAGGATGCTAGCCCCATGAGCTGGGGCAGTCATTGCTGGAAGGTCATTATCTGAGTCCCTGCATCACAGAATATCCAATAAAAACCTTATGAGAAAGCATCTCAAGCAAATTGGAACTATGCCCAAAGGGCTATCAAACCATGTACACCCTTTGATCCAGCAATATCACTGCCAGGTCTTTATCCCAAAGACATCTCCAAAAAGGGAAAGGGTCTGTTTGTACAAAAATATTTAGAGCAGCTCTTTTTGTGGTGGCTAGGAATTGGACATCAAAGGGGTGCCCATCCATTGGAGAATGGCTACACAAGCTGTGGTATATGATTGTAATGGAATATTACTGAGCTGTAAGTAATTACAAGAAATGATTTCAGAAAATCCTGAACAGACTTATGTAAACTGATGCAAAGTGAGGTGAGAAGAATTAGGAGAAACTTTTACAGCAATATTGTTTCATGAACAACTTTGAATGACTTAGCTATTCTCAGCAATACAATGATCCAGACAATTCCAAAGGAATCATGATGAAGCATACTATCTACCTCCCAAGAAAGAACTGATATCGAAAGAATACAGACTAAAGCTTGCTATTTTTCACTCTCTTTCTAATTCTCTGTTTCTTCCTTCCTTCCTTCCTTTCTCTCTTTTCTTCCTTCCTTCCTTCCTTTATCTCTTTTCTTCATTTCTTTCTTTTTTCTTTTTTCCTTCTTTTTCTTTCTTTCTTTCCTTTCTTTTTTCTTCCTTCCTTCCTTCCTTTCTTTCTCTTTCTTTCTTCTTTCCTTTCTTCCTTTCTTCCTTCCTTCCTTCTTTCCTCTCTCTCTTTTTCTTTTATTCAAGTACTCTTGTACAAAATGATTAATATGGAAATCTTTTACGTAACTATACATGTATAACCTATATCTGATTGCTTATTATCTCAAGGAGGGGAGGAAGAGAAGGATAGAATTTGGAACTCAAAACTTCAAATAAAAACATTTAAAATTTTTTTAAAGGGAAAAAAGACTAAATTGTGAAGAACAATTAAAAAGAAAAGAAAGAAGGTATCTCACTAAAACCATTCCTGAGCAGTCCTTCCTTCTTTATAATATTGCCAACAAATGGTCATCCAAGCTCTGCTTGAAGAGACTTGGCACATATTAAGTGCTTAATAAATGCTTGTTGACTGGTCAATATATGACTGACTAGAGGAACTCACTTCCCTTCAAGACAATCCTTTCAACTTTTAGACAGTTCTCATTGATCAAGCTTAACAAGTAAGCACCAAGGGAAAGAGAGAAAGCCTATTAACAAGAAGAGAGGGAAGGAGTGGGTAATTCCCTCCTGCAGAACCCCTCGAAGAGAGTTTTCTGAAGTGATCAAGAATATGATCATCCTCTTCACTCATTCAGATCCTTCCTTTAACTTTTACAACTTCTGCAATCATGGATAAATGACTGAAGTTCTCTGAACCTTATCTGTAAATTGGAGAAGCTAGACAATACCATCTAAACTAGATTCCTTTTGGCTCTGACATCCTAGGAGTTTTGTGTGTTTACTAAGAAAAGGTTTTATAATCTCCCAAACCTCCAGATAATCCAAAGACGTCTTTCATTTACCTTCAGAATGAGCCACAGCTGCTCATTCCAGTACACATGGCTAGGTGAAACCACAGGATATCTTTCCCACAGAAAAGGTCACTTTAGTCTAGGAAGGGATTATAAGAATGGTCTGAGAAAGAAAGAAGTTTTTGTTGAGATAATATGCTTCCTCTGGTTTCTAGAATGCCAGCTATATAGCAGCATTTGAAAACAAGCTATGAACTTCTCTGGTGGAAGAATAAAGGAAACCCAGGACCCAGGGTTTTAGCATGGGATGCCCTCCATATCACCCACCTCAAATAGTGAACAGGGTCCTGAGTGTAGGGAGTCAATGGTTTTTATTGAAGGATAATGTGCCCCCCATCTCGGAGATCTAGGATGGCATGGCTAACACTTCAGAAATCTAGTATAGACATCTAAGACAACTGGGCTGGCTTCCATCTTTTATAACACTCATTCCAAGAGTTTTCAAGGATCCAGGGAGCTCTGAATTTGGCTTCAGTTTTCTGTTCTGTCTCTATCCTTCTGTATCACCCTTCTCATCCCCCAAATGTGAGAAGCCTTCTCTTGGCTACACCTATGTTGGCAGAGTGCTTGGAGATCCTCTGAAGAAGATGTTAAAAGCATGAGGAAGGATGGTTTAGCAAGCTAAGTATTGTGGAATGACAGGTTCCCTCAGTCCTGGGGCTGAGAAAGGACCCTCAGGGAAAAAAGAGGAGAAAAAAAGGAGCAGGTTGTGAAGGGTGTCTCGGCTAATACAAGGATTACTAAAATGGGTTTGAAGAGAAAAATACCCTACTTAGGGGAACAGCAACATCTGCTTACAGACACATAGTTAAGTGTGTTCATACATAAACACACATGCAAGTACACCAAGACACAAGCTCAGACTCTCAGGGTGGGAAGGGTCCTCAAAGGGCATCTCATCCAAATTCCCAACCAGAGCTCAGATGCTCTCAACAGACTCCCCAACAAAGGGGTCATCAGTCCTTGGATTTTCTGGTGTAATAGAAAGCAGAGAGTTTAGAGTCAATGGACCTATTTGTACTCTCTGTGTGACTGAACAAGTCATTTCCTTGCTGGAGGAATCTATTCATTTGTAAAAATGAGATGCTTGAACCCAAACCCTTAGAATTCCTCCAGTTTTGAATCCTAGGATTCTCTGCTCTCGGGGACAGAGTTCACTCCCTACTGATGGAGCCCCTTCCATGGTGGTAGCTTTTTACTCATACTGGATATAAATATGTCTCCCTGTGACATCCTCATTTTGTTGTGACATGGAATATGTCTGCTCCCTTTTCTCCAGGAGAGTCCTGCAGAATCCTAAACAAAGTCATTGTACAAGTCTGGCAGTACAAGTGAAACCCCATATACCAAACTATATTTGAAATTCCCCTGCCCCTTTCCATAGATTTCCTAAAGGGGAGATCCAGAAGGGCACCTCTTGCCTTGCTTTTCTTCTCTTTCCCCACCCCATCCCATCATCACTCATCTTCCCCAGCCAGAGGAAGCAGGGCCAGGGACATATTTTTTGCAGGCATGACATATCCCAAATCCGCTAACTCAAGTTCCTCCACAGACAGGAGGCCATCTGACAATCTGAAGGAAGAGAATCGGGGAGGGGAGCAGATGGTGGGAAGGCAGTGTGAACAAGAGGCGTATTCCCTGGAGAGCAAGAGACCCTTTGGGTGCTGGGGAGAGGGAGCTCCCTGAGGATGGGGCTATGTCTCCTCCCTCAGATTGTGGGCTCCCCAAGGGCAAGAACTGTATTTTGCCCCTTAGATCATAGGCTACTTGAAGGCAAGGGTCATGGATCAATCCCCCACAAACAGGGCTCCCTCCTGGCTCTCTTCCCCCCCCTCTCTTCCAGAAGTCTGCTGTTTGAAAGGTCAGATGCCTTTGAATTACTTTAATTCCTTTTTAATGAGCTGAGGATGACAGCTCAGAAGACCTGGCAAAGGAGAAGAGCTAAGACATTCACTCCCATTCAGATTCTGTTCATGGTGGATCCTGGAAATCCTGCACCTGATCTGGGTACTTCTTGATGAGGTGGGGAGAGGGAGAAGTTGGGAGTGATTCTTCAGATTCCTCCCAGTTCCGACATTGCTTGTCCTAAGGTCCTTCCAGCTCTGACATTGTGTTCTCTGTTCAAAGATCCTTTACAACTCTGATGTTCTATGAGTCTATTATTTCCTTACCTTTACCTTTGCAGCTGTGTAAATTGGCCTTAATTTAAATGGTAAATGATTGGCCTTGTATCCCCTCAGGATAGTCCAGAAGCCTATGAGCCTATGGTTCAGTAATTCCCTAATACCTACCATCATTCCTGTTATTCTCCCTTCTGCCATTAGGCAACCTTCCTCATCCCCATCTCATCTTAATCTTCCTTCTCTACAAGCTTGGTTCCTCCTGGAGGAACTTCCAGCAAGCATTCACCTCATAAACACTTAATAAATGCTTATTATTGTTAAAACCACATAGTTTTCTTCAACACTATGCTAGCCAGTAGATACCAAAGTCCCCATTATCCTTTTCCCTCTCTCTAGGCATCTTTGCTTATGTCTTATGGGGGTTGTTTCAGTTTCTCTCTGGCTGGCTGTCTCTCTCTGTGTGTGTCTCTGTCTCTGTGTGAATCGCTGTCTCTCTTCTCTCTCTGTCTCTCTGTTTCCCTGTGTGTGTGTGTGTTTGTCTCTCTCTGTCTGTCTCTCTGTATGTGTGTCTGTCTTCTTTCTGTGTATCTTTGTCTCTACCTTCTCTGTCTCTCTCTCCTCTCTCTGTCTCTTTTCTCTGTGTCTATCTTTTCTGTCTCTTTGTCTCTACCTTCTCTGTCTCTCCTCTCTCTGTTTCTCTTTTCTCTGTGTTTATCTTTTTTCTGTCTCTCTACCTTCTCTGTCTCTGTCTCACTGTGTGTGTCTCCCCTCTTTCTGTCTCTCTTCTCTCTTTGTCTTCTCTCTTTGTCTCTATCATCTTCTCTGTCTCTCTTCTCTCTGTCTTCTCTATGTCTCTTTGTCTCTATCTTCTCCGTCTCTCTCTCCCCCCCCTCAGTATCTGTCTTCTCTCTCTTTGTCTCTATCTTCTGTCTCTCTGTCTGTCTCTCTCTCTCTCTCTCTCTGTATCTGTGTCTGTGTGTGTGTCTCTCTCTCCTCTCTGTCTGTCTTCTCTCTCTGTCTCTATCTTCTCTCTCCCCCC
>JAJPUD010029266.1:724-14032 GCA_023553655.1 Myrmecobius fasciatus
TATTTCTCTCTCTTGTTTGAATATCAAGCCTATAATTCTGTCACAGAAGGTATTTTATAGTGCTCCTTTTTAAACTATTTTTCAAACAATTTATATAGTATTGGAATTAAATGGTTTTTTTTTAAGTATTTGGTAAGACAAGCCTTATAAATCCAACTTATCTAAACTTGTTTATTTTTCCCTTTGGTGAATCATTTATGACTTGTTTGATTTAGTTTTCTTAAGATAGGATTTAGAAAGTAATTTATATTCTGCTCTGATAATCAGGAAAATTTTGTTTTTGTAAACATCCATTGATTTTGTAAGGTTTGTTGGAATATGGTTGGGCAAAATAATACCTAGCTAATGCTTTTATTTCATCTTCATTGATTGTGAATTTACTCTTTGCATTTTTGAGTTTGATATTTTTTTCTTTTTTAAAATCAATTTTTTATCTATTCAGTTGTTTTCAAATAAGTCCTAGTTTTATTTACCAGTTGATTTTTTTAATTTATCAATTTCTTTAATTTTTAGAATGTTTCTTTTTTTTGCTTTTTTGCTGAGGCAATTGAGGTTAAGTGACTTGCCCAGGGTAACACAGCTAGGGAATGTTATGTGTCTGAGATCAGATTTGAACTCAGGTCCTCCTGACTTCAGGGCTGGTGCTCTATCCACTGTGGCACCTGTTTCTTCTAAGTTTAATTGGGGATTTGTTGTTTAATGTTTTTCTGGTATTTTTTTTTTCAGCTACATGTCCAATTTGTTGATTTCCTTTCCCTCTCTTTTATTAATATGAGCATTTAGAAATAGACATTTTCCCTTTAAATACTGCTTTGGCTACATAACACAAAATATAATACATCATCTCATTGTTATTATTTATCTTGATAAAATTATCAATTATTTCTATGATTTGTTCTTTAACCCACTTATTCTTTACTGTTAAATTATCTGGCTCCTAATTAATGTTTTATTGAATTTAATTTTTTATTGAATTTATTTTTTCATTGCAGCATTTTTAGAAAAATGAATTTAATATTTCTGCCATTCTGTATTAGTTTGTGAGGTTTTTATGTCTTAATAGATGAACAATTTTTTGAAGATGCTTTGCACAATTGAAAAACATGTGCATTCTTTTCTTTTCCCTTTCAATATTCTCCAGAATTCTAGCACATCTAACTTTTTAAAAATTCTACTCTTTTCCTTAATTCCTTTCTTATTTATTTTATGATCAGTTCTATCTAGGTATAGAAGGGATAAAATTACATATATTATTCCCTATTATAGTTTAATTACTTTAATACTTAATATAAATATGAATGTGTTGGATTAAATTTATAATTATTCTTTTCTTGAACCAATTCAGGTGAGAATGAGGTTAAATATTGCCCACTCTTTCTTCCCATACTCCCCTTTGTGGTATAAATACCTTGGAGCATTGCATTTATGTGAGATAATTTTCCCCATTTCTCCTTTCTTTGCCTATTTCACTGCATTTGGCCTTTTTGTCCTTTCATTTTTCTTTTGACATCATTCTAACATAACAATTACACTCATGTCCTCTAAATTGCTTCCCTCTAACATCCATAATGATAATAAAATTTTGAAGGGTTACAAATCTCATCTTCCCATATAGAGATGTAAACAATTTAATCTTCTTTAATCTCTCATCATTTCTCACTGACTTTTTACATTTTTATAACTGGATCTTTGGTTTAAATGTCAAATTTTCTATTAAGCCCTGGTCTTTTCAACAGGAATACTTGAAAATTCTCTATTTTCTCAAATATTCATTTTCTCCCAATAAGATTAGAACAGTAGCTGATAAATTTTGTGTGATCCTGATCATGCTTCCATGTGACCATGACTTCTTTCTGGTCACTTACAGCATTTTCTTCTTAGTATGGGAATTCTAGCCTTTGTATATGATATTCCTAGGAGTTTTAATTTTGGGATTTCTTTCCAAAGGTAACCAGTGAATTCTTTCAAATTCTACATTGCCCTACTAAATTCTAAATGTCTGGGCAGTGTTTTAATAACTTTTTAAAACATTATGTCTACGTTTTATTTGTGTGTGTGTGTTTGTTTACTCATAGCTTTATTTCTCCTCAACATATCTTCCAGGTCACTTGTTTTTTCCTTTGAAATATTTCACATTTTCTTCTATTTTTTCAGTCTTTTTACTTTGTTTAATTGTTTCTTGATGTCTTGTGGACTCATTAGTTCCCACTTTGCTGATTCTAATTTTTTTAAGACAGATCTATTCCAAATTCATTTAGGATGCTTTTTTTTTTCAGAAAAAAAAAGTATAGAATTCTTAACAGTCAGACAGCATAATACTTAAAAGTGTTTTATGGAAAGATACTAATTTCCTTAAGGGATTTTTTCCGATGTAAATAACACTTTTATTTCTGGAAAATATATAACTAAGATGACAACAATCATGCCAGATTAATTATCCCTTCTTCTACACCTGTGACAGACCCATCCTGAAACCAGGAAAAATAACTCTCTGTAATGCAAAAACAAATGCAAAAAGTATTTTATAAGAGATAAGTAAAAAGTTGTACATGTCCTAGCAAGGTGTCCAACAGGTAGCCAAAGAAAAACTACTCACTGCTAGCAAAGCAGGAGCACTCTTCTAGTTCTGGAGGATGACTAATTGGGACTGTATGACTTCAATATCTTCCTCCTCAGCAGCAGTAACAATTGTCACTCTACAATCTCAGACTCTGGAAGAGTATTCATAACTTTACTGGGTGCTTTGTGTAAGGCCCCTACTATTATTTCAAAATGAGCTTTGTCAATCTCCATTTCTATTCCGTCTTCCATTTTTGTCCTTATCATCCATGCTTTTAAAAGTGTCTTCTACCATCTCTATAATCTCTGCCTTTATCACCTCTTTGGACAGATCTGTCATGATTAACTGGATTTCTCAACATATTTCATAACAAACAAGTAACATACTTTCCCCTGCTTTGTTTAGGGGTTGTGGTAATCACTCTCATTATCTCCTATATTTCTAAAATAGTGCTCCCTCTCTCCCTCTACTGCCAATCAAAGGGAGAAAAAAATTAATTATTTAATTTTTATTTGTTATTTTCTATAAAACTCAAGTTTGTCTATTTTTCCTCAGTCTTTCTACATGACTAGACAACCTTCTTTTATAATCACAAATTTCCTGAATGATACTTTTTGCTATTCATTGTGAGAAAGTCAAATTTGCTGCTGCCTACTAATTTGGAGAATCAATCAGTGTTTATCCTTTAGAGATTGTGACTTGCAGCCAAACAACTTAATAAGTGAATAATGGTTTTAAAACCATGAGTCTTTGCACTGTAGTGCAATTTGACATCATTTTTAATACTGTAGGATTTTCCAAATGCTATCCAGCTTACTCTCTTTCTATTCTGTTCTAGGGATAATTCATTATCCACCTAGAAATCTAGCCTCATGTCCTAGACACACTTTTTAGATCTTGACTCATTTTAGCACAGATTTTTTTCTGTCCTTCTTGATTTTGTCTAGTCATTCTTTTCATATTTGTCTTATGTCAATTAGCCTACATACATCATATATAAATAACTGATATAGAAGAGTTGAAATGTATTGCTTCCATATGTGCTGGTGATGAAAATAGCTTGTTATTGAAGCAATAATGAAATTTCATTTTCCCCATTCCATTCTTATCTCCCTCCTAATTTTATTTATAAATTGTTTTGGATTAAAATTGTTTAGTTATGTGCCATGTCAAAGTCTCTGCATAATTCTTAAAGTTTTTGTAACCTTCCATCATTTTACGAGGTAATACTGTTCCTAATATTTTTTAAAATAAGTTTTTATTGATGTCTTCTGTTTCTTACATTATCATATTTATCCCAAATATTTTCTCCTTTCCCCCTCCCAGAGAGTCATTCCAAAGAACAAATAATATTTTTGGAGTGAAGCAAAATCAGTACAACTAATTGAGATATTGAAAAAGTCCAAAACCATAAGCAATGTATAATAATAGGACCTTTTACTTCTTTGAACAAGGGGTATCCTCTCCTATCTCTTCTTTTGAATCAGCCTTGCGTTTATAACTGTTACATTCAGTTTTTTTGATATATAGTTCTCTCCATTTACAGTGTTGATATTCTTGTGCATATTGTTCTTTGCTTACTTCACACTGTATCAATTCATACAGACCTTCACACACTTCTCTGAATTTATCACATACATAATTTCTTATAGCATGGTAAAATCCTATTAAATTCATGAACCACAATTTGTTTAGCCATTTCCCAGTCAGTGGGTATCTGTTTCATTTAAAGTTCTTTGCTATCACAAAAAAATGTCAGTAGGTATATATTGGTACCTAGATTTGTTGATAACTTCCTTAGGAAATAACCCTGGGAATGGAGTCTCTGGTTCAAATAGTATAACATTTTAATCACTTTATTTTGCCAATACCAGTTTTGCTATTGTTTTGCTAACATTACTCTGACACTTCATCAGAGTGTTGAAGTGACCCTTCATTCTCAAAAACTATGCCAGTGGCATACAAGTTCTGGACACATGTTAAGTATAGACCAGGGATAGATATTGTGTGTATCTGCCATCGAAAAGTCATTCAAATTAGATCTGGAGAGACTCAGAGTGGGTACAGGGGTATATCTTTTCAGGTATAGTAAATCTCAAACTCCATCTGCTATGTTAGTTACAAAGAAGTTTGTAACTTCTTTGGGGGGAGAGAGAGGCCAGAATTGATCAAATAACAGAGCTTTGAAGTACTTGAGGAAGCATAAAATTTACATTGAATCTCTGAAGAATTTTAAACTTTGCCCAGACTTTATTTTTGTTGTCTCTTCATAGGCGATTTACACATCAAAAGTTCTTTGACCAGGCCTGACCTTCTATACCTTGAAGTTTTACTTCTGGGTTGTTTTGCATATCAAAAGTTTGCTTTCTTCTGTAGAAATTATTAGAAGAGATACAGAGTTTCAAATGTACATTTTTCTACCTTTAAATATCATGCTTAGTTTAGCTGAGTAGTAGACCTTGGAATGGAGCCCAATTTCCCTTGTTTTTCCATACATCTTATTCCACTGTTTCTTATTATTTCTCATTTCAAATGAATAATTCTGAGGTATTTGAATTGATGTCCTTTGATAAATGATGTTTTTCTTCTCAACTGCCTTTAAAATCATCTTTTTCTTGGCACAGCTCTAGAGTTTAATGACAACATGTCTGGAAGAGATGAATCTGACATTCATTCTTGTCATCTAGTAGATTGGGTTAATCAGTAGTTTATTCCTTGATCTACACAATTATGGGAAATAGTCTTGAAATACAATATGGAGACACTTTCTCTTTTCATGTTTGTCAAGAAATCTAGTGACTCAAATAATCTCCTTGTATTCTGTCTTCTACTTCCATTACCTATATTTGTAAAGTTATCAAGCTTCTTTCAGTTCAGTTCATATTTGATCTTGTTTTACTGTCTATTCTTCAATGTCCCCCATTTCATCTTTTAATAAACTAATACTACTTTTTATTATTTATATTTGTATTTAAATTTTCCACAGATATCACCATGTTCATTTTATTATCATTTTGTCTTGTTTAGAAAATAAACAAAACTAAATTAAGAATTTCTTTTATCAATGTAAAATTATGTTTTTTTCCAATATCAATTACTATCTGGTCTTTTGTTTTTGGATTATTTTGCTCAGTATTATATAACTATGATTTTAGAAGGTGCTTCCCCCTCCCACAATTGAAAAAGCAGAAGGTTTTTAGGAAGACCCCTAGTTTTTCAAAGTGGAATATTTTCCATAGAGCACTTGATTTTTTTTTCTCCAAGGCAATTGGGTCACGCAGCTAAGGATGTGTTAAGTGTCTGAAATCAGATTTGAACTCAGGTCCTCCTGACTTCAGGGCTGGTGCTCTATCCACTGAACCAACTAGCTGCCCTTAGTACTTGATCTCTTGTTGAAAGAAATGCACATTGCTGGGATGACACTAAAATTCCTGATTTGTTCCTAGTTCTGAGGGGGCTAAAGGCATAAGTGCTGTTAAAAACTGTCCCTAAGATTAAAATAGCTACCCATCCCATGACTCTTCAAAGTTGTAAATTACATCTTTTGTTACTCTCTCCCATTACTTATACTTTCCCTTCAATTTCCCACAAATAGGAGATGAAACTCTCCTCTTTGCCCCCAAAATAAATGGAAGGTACAAGCATATGAAGCAGAAACATGTGCTTTCCTAAATGAACTTGAACCTCTACTGGTTTTATTGTGTTTTTCTTCTATTTTCTCTGAAAACAAGTCATTGTTCATTTATCCCAAGAAATTTATATTTCCAGCCTTGAAAGCTATTCTGTTTTTGAATTAGGTACTGGTATTTAGCAAGTGATGATTTCTACTTCTCAGAGAACAGCACCATCATGAGGATTATGCAACTGAAAAGACTAAAGACTAAAAAAAAAAAAAGGTCTAACTGGCTAAAGATCTTGAACAACACAGATCTAAGCTGTGAGATATCCATAATGCAATCCCACATTTTTTTTTACCTTTGGGGGAGAAATGATGTTTTTGCTTCTAATCTTTTAAAAGATATTGGAAAAGTGAACTTTCTGATGACCTGTCACTCTGCAGTCTTGACAGAAATCCTAAATCTTCTTTTTAATCTCCTATATAATAATTATTCCTATCATGTACAAAGTACCATCAATTCTTTGAATATATTTTTCAAATTCAGACTAATTTTGAATTCAAATAAAATGAAAATCTCAAGAAAATTTAAGTTAATGTTTATTATTACAGTGCTCTCAATGATGTTATAATGTATATCTGTGCATATTAATTATCTTTATTTTTTTCCTCATACTTCACCTCTCCCAATCACACATCTGGGGAAATTTTTGAATAGATATTGGAAGAGAACATATCTAACAAAAGTAGAAAGAGTAAAGTATTCAGAGTTTACATGCCACAGTCAAGCATTGGTCCTATCATATGTTCACTGTGCTGCTAAAGTCAGATCATTTTGTTTAATTCAATAAATGTTAATCACCTATTAGGTACTTAGTGCTAAGTGATGGGAATAAAGCAAAAATGAAACAGTCCCTCTTTTAAGCAGCTTAACACTCCAGTGGAGTAGCATAACATGCACAAGTAAATGTGCACAAAATATATTATAGAACAAAAAGAAATTTCAAAGGGTAGAGAGTGCAAATAACTGGGGAATAAGAAAGTTTCCATAAAGTGACTTCTGAGCTGTGCTTTGAAGGAAGCTAAGAATTCTTTAAGAAAGAAGTGAGGAAGTAGTGTAATCTAAACATAAAGAACCACTTGTGTCAAGTATCAGAGATGGAAGATATCATATTATAGTGGGAAACATGTCAGTTTAACTACAACAGTATGTAAGTAACACTGTGTGTTCTACAATTGTAATGGCAAGACTGCCAAGACTGCCCCCCAAAATATATGAGGACTCCTTTAAAGAGGTGGAGAGGTCATGGGAGTGGAATGTTGCATGTAATGTCAGGCTCAGATGATGTGTTGGTCAGTTTTGCTGAACTGCTTCCTTTCTTCTTTTTTTTTTTTCTTGCTGTTATGAAGGATAATTATGGCAGAGGAACTGGAAAGGGCTCTACAAAGAAATGAAGTTTATATAAGAACGAAAGTGGGATGGAGCTAAGATGACAGAGTAAAGGCAGGAAATCACCTGAGTCCACCCCTCAAAAAATCCCCTCAAATAGTATCTCATTAGTATCTAAAAATAAATTCTGACAAGGCAGAACTAACACAATGATAAAGTAAAACAATTTTCCATCCCAAGACAACTTAAAAGGGCAGCAGTAAAAGTTGCTCTTACTGGGCTGAGAGTAGAATACATTTTAGAACAGGCCAATCCAGAAAAGCCAAGAGCAAGACACTGAGCTTTGGCTCAAACCAGGAATGAAGTCAGAGGCCCTATGCAGGCAAGCAGTAGGCTGTGAGGACCCCAGGGTCAAGTCAAAAGTGAGGTCCAGGAAGCTAGTTGTAGGTCATGCCTAATGCAAGTTAGTAGCAGGCCTTGGGGATGACTGAATCTGTTGCAATAGCTGCTGGAGCTCTCAAACCACAGAGAGTAAAGGGGTCAGCTAACTAATCAGAAAGATTAAAAGCTCCTTTGTTGATATTGATTGGAGGATTCTGTTACATTGCCCATATGAAGTTCTGGTTCAAAGTCCCAGAATAAAAAGGAAGCTTAGCAAGAGCAAAGACCTAGTCAAAGTTTCAGGATATAAAAGAGTGTTTATGATCACTCACAGACCAGAAGTAGGGCCAGAAGAACATTGAACTCATCAATTTTTAGATCAAACCAATTCCAAATCCTCCCAGAACTAGTCCTGAAGATAGCAGCAAGAAAATCAAAGGAGAGATTAATAAAATTGAAAGTAAGAAATCATTGACTGAGTAAGTAAAAGTAGGATCTGATTTCATGAAAAAATAGACAAAACTTTTTTTTTTAATTTAACAAATTTTAAAAAGAAAGAAAATCAAATTTCCAACATCAAAAAGAAAAATATTAAATCATCAGTGAAATAAAATTAAAGGGATTATTAAGTGATATTTTTTGCAATTATATGTCAATAACTCTGACTCACTAAGAAAAATGTTGAATATTTACAAAAAGACAAATTGCCTAGATTAAGAGAAGGAATATAATTCTTACATACCTACCTTAGAAAACGAAAGAGAATAATCTATCAATGAAATACCTAGGGAAAAAATCCCCAAAGGCAAAAGGATTCAGAAATGAATTCTACCAAACATTTAAAGAACAATTAATTCCAATAATATATCATTTATTTAGAAATTAGGTAAACAAGGAGTTTTTCCAAATTCCTTTTATGGTGCTAAAATAGTGTCAATACCTAAAGCAGAAAGAAATGAAACAGAAAAAGAAATCATAGACCAATGACCATAGACTCTACCAGAGAAAACCATGAACCAATTTCCCTAATGAATATTGATGAAAAACTTTTAAATAAAATGCTAGTAAGGAGCAATATGTCAAAAAGATTTTATATTTATACCAGGAATGCTAGTTTCATTCCATATTAGAAAAACTGTAATTGATCATATGAATATCAAAATCAACAGAAATCCTATCTTATTAGAAATAGAATCAGAACCTCTTATGGGGATTATAACAGAGTTCTCCAACCAATATCAACAAAGGAGCTTTTAATCTTTCTGATTAGTTATCTGACCTCTTTATTCTCTATATTGAGAGCAAAATAACAATATTCATTTTTATTAAAAACACCAGAAAGCATATAAATAAATATAGATTTCATGAAATTAAGTAGTATCTATCTAAAACTACCAGCAAGCATTTATCTGTAATGGGAATAAGATAGAAGCCTTCTCAATAAGATCAGGGATACATACTATTATTCAATTTTGACTAGAAATGCTAGCTATACCAAAGACAAGAAAAAGAAATTGGAGGAATTAGAATAGATGAGGAATAAAAACTATTTCTTTTTGCAAATGATATAATGATATACTTGGAGAATCCTAGAGAATCAACTAAAAATCGAGTTGAAATAATTAACAATTTTAGCAAAGTTGTAAGATATAAAATAAAACCTTACAAATCATTAGCATTTCTATGTATTAGCAACAAAATCCCAGTACCAATTGAAAGAAGAAAAAATTTAATTTAAAATAACTAAAGACAATATAAAATATTTAGGAATCTACATACCAAGACAAATCTGGAAACTATATGAACTGATTTACAAAACAAAAGTCAGATTTAAACAATTGGAAAAATATATAAATTGCTCATGAAAAGGCCATGTCAATAAAATAAAAAGGACAATTTTACCTAAATTTATTTATTTCCTCTATTCCATACCAAGTAAACTATCAAAAACACTTTAATCAGATAAAAAATGATTAAAAAAACAACTTTCCAGAAGAATAGAAGTTCAAGAATATCAAGGCAAGTAATAAAAAACATGTGAATAAAAGTGATCTAGCCATTCCAAACCACTAACTGCATTATAAAATTATAGTCAAAACAACCTAGTACTGGATAAAAAGAGAGTGATGGATAATTATACTAAATGTGATATTTAGTGCTATTCTGAATATATACTTAGTATATAGTACTATATAGTATTCTATATAGTAATATATAGTAATCTAGTTTTTTGATAAACCAAGATATTCATACTTTTGGGACAAGAACTCACTAACTGACAAAATAAAATGCTCAGAAAACTAACTATAGTTTTATAGCAGAAACTATCTATAGACCAACACTTCACATCACATATGAAGATAAGTTCAAAATGAGTACATGAGTTAGATGTAAAGGATGATATGATAAGCAAATTAAGAGGACATGGAATAGTTTGCCAGTCAGCTCCATGGAAAAGGACATGACTAAACAAGATATAGAAAATATTATGAAATGCAAAATAGATAATTTTGGTTACATTATATTAAAAAGGATTTGCCCAAACAAAACTAATATATCCAACATTAGAAGGAAAACAGAAAGCTGGAAAAGATTTTTTTTCATTCAATGTTTCTAATAAAGGTTTCATTTCCTAAATATGTAAAGAAGTGATAAATTTATAAGAATATGTCATTTTCCAATTAACAAATAGGTCAGATTATATGAACAGACACTTTATAGATGAAAAAAATGAAAGTTATCTATAGTCACATAAAAACTGATTAGAGAAATGTAAAGTAAAATAACTCAGAAGCATGACTTCATACCTATCAGATTGACTAATTTGACAGAAAATGGAAAATTATAAATATTGAAGGGGATGTAGAAAAAAATTTGGACATTAATACACCGTTGGTAGCCTTGTGAACTGATTCAGCCATTTTGAGAGTCATTTGGGACTATGTTTTTATAAAGGGCTATAATTTTATACCTGCCCTTTGACCCACAATACAACTAAGTTTGTAGTCGAAATAATTTTTAAAAGAAAAGGACATGTTCATACAAAAAATATTCATAACAGATCTTTTAGAAGTGGCAATGAGCTGGAAAGTGAGGAGATGCCAATCAGTTGAGGAATGGCTGATCAAGTTATGCTATATAATGGTAATGGAATACTATTGGGTTATAAGAAATGACAAACAGGATACCTTCAGAAAAAAAAAACTAAAAAACTTATATGAACTGATGAAAAGCGAAGTAAACAGAAGCAAGAGAACACTATATACAGTAAGAGTAATGGCTTACAATAATTAACTGTGAGTGACCACTATTCTTTGCAATACAATGATTTAAGAAAATTCCAAAGGACTCATGGTGAAAAAAATGCAATCTATCTCCAGAGAAAGAACTGGCAGAGTCTACATAGGTCAAAGCATACTATTTTTCACTTTCTTTATAATTTGTGTGTTTCAGGGAGATAAGGTCTGTATTTTCTTTCACAACATGAATGATATGGAAACACATTTTGCATGATGCATTTGAATAACCTGTATCTAAGTGTTTGCCATCTTAGAAAGGGGAATGGAGCAGTAGAAAGGGAGAGAATTTGAAATTCAAAATTTTTTTAAAAAGCTAAAGACTATTTACATGTAATTGGAAAAAAATAAAATCTTATTCAGTTAAAAATCCAATATCAATAAAATTTTACTTATTAGAGGGGTAACAAAAATATGAAACAATATTAAAATAGTATGTAGGAGCTACAATTTGAAGGATTTTAAATGCCAGGATGAGGACTTGATATTTCATTCTATAGGAAATAGAGAGCCAATAAAGATTTTTGAATAGGAAGAGTGACATAGTCATAGCTATTTTGTAGGAATGCCAACTTGGCAACTTTGAAGAGCCTAGATAAAAAGGAATAAGACTTTAATCCAAGAGGCCAAATTGGAGACTATTGCAATATAGCAGTAGTGTGAGTTGACAGGAACTAAAGTCTATATGATTCTCAAGAAGAGTAAGGATTTGATACATAAGGAAATAGAATCAAGTACTGGCAGCTAATTAAATATAGAATGCAATAAGACTAAATGAAAAAAAAAGTCAACAGTAAATTCAAGACTGCAAAGCTGAATGACTGGAGACATGGTAGTACCACCAATAGAAATGAAGAAGTTTAGAAGAGAGATGTCTTTGGATGGGTGGATGGGAGCAATATAATGAATTTTATTTGGGGCATATTGAGTTAGAGATTCCAGCAAGATGTTCACAGGGAGCTGTCCAGCAGACAGTTGAGCAAATGAAACTAGAATTTGGAGATTAATGCTAAGTAAACATATTCAGAGATCATACACATAAAAGTGATAATTAAATATAAGTAGTAGCTAAGTGGTGTCTAAATGCACTAAGGGTGGAAGACCAAGATTCAAATCCTGTTTCTGATACTTAGTTCCTGTATGACCAGGGCAAGTCACTAAAGCTTTATCAGTTTCAATTCTCAACCATTAAATAGAGATGATCCTAGTATCTGTCTTTCAAGTTTGTTGTCAGGATCAGATGAGACAAAATATCTAGACCCCTTTGCAAAAAGTGCAATTAAATGTCAACTATCATTAACACATGGGAATTCAAAAGTTTATCAAAGGAGAGATGGCAAAAAGAGAAAAGAACCAAGAAAGAAACTTTTGGTAATGTCCCCATTTAATGAAAAGAAGATTGTGTCAAAGAGAAGGAAAATAAGGAAGCTCAGAAAATAACTTGAATTTCCCCATGTGAAAAGTAGAGGCACTACCTAACTCACTGGGTTGCTGCAAAGATCAATCAATCAAGGGGCAGCTAGATGACGTAGTGGGTAGAGCACCAGCCCTGAAGTCAGGAAGACCTGAGTTCAAATCTGGTCTCAGACACTTAACATTCCCTAGCTGTGTGACCTTGGGCAAGTCACTTAACCCCAATTGCCTCAGCAAAAAAAAAAGCAAAAAAAAAAATGGTGGTTTAAAAAAAAAAAAGATCAATCAATCAATAATCATTTCCCAGGACCTGTTATATGCCATTTATTGTGGTTTATGGTAAAAATACAAAAACAAAAGTGAGACAGTTCCTGCACTCAAGGAGTTTTCATTCTAACAGAGGAGAACTGCACTTGCTTATGTATGGACAAAACATAACTCTTGGGACAAGGAACCAGAAGCTGAGGGAAAGAAAGATCAAGAAAGGCCTTTGTGCAAAAGATGGAAATTGAATCTCAAAGGAAGCTGGGAATTCCAAGAAGTCAATGTGAGGGAGAAATATATTCCAGATATGAGGGAAAATGAGTACAAAGGGTTAGGAGATGAGGTTTTTTTTTTTTTTAATAAAGCTTTTTATTTGCAAAACATATGA
>JAJPUD010029268.1:650-13079 GCA_023553655.1 Myrmecobius fasciatus
ATTTTGGGTTCTCTTTCAGGAGGTGATCAGTGAATTCTTTCAATGGTGATTTTGCCTTCTGATTCTGCAATCTCAGGGCAGTTTTCTTTCAGGATTTCCTGGAAGATAGTGTTTAGATTCTTTTTTTCATCATGGCTTTCAGGAAGTCCAATAATCCTTACATTGTCTCTCCTAGATCTATTTTCCAAGTCAGTTGTTTTTCCTAGGAGATATTTCATATTTTCTTCTAATTTTTCATTTTTTTTTATTTTTGTTTGACTGATTCTTGAAGTCTTATTGAGTCATTCACTTGAATTTCTTCAATTCTTATTTTTAAAGTGTTGTTTTCTTCAGTTACCTTTTTAAGCTCCTTTTGTAACTGGCCAATTTGTTCATTGCACTCTTTTTCCACTTCACTAATTTTATTTTTCAATAAATTGGTGTCTTTATTATATCTCTTTTGGAGGGCTTCTTGCCCTGACTTCAGTTTATTTTCCCATTCATCCTCCAGCTCTCTTTTGAGGTTCTTTATGCAATCTTCCAGAAAGGCCTTTTGAAAAGGGGACCAGTGATGTTCCTTAATAACATCCTCTGGAGTTTTGTCTAAAGGGACCTCAGGATCTGGGGTCAGCCCTTCTTTGTCTCGATAAAAGCTGTCTATGGTGAGAGCTCTCTTTTGCTTCTTCATTTTTTTTAGACAGTGTGTATGTTTCTTTAAGGTTTGGAAAAACGGTGGCTAAAGCTCTTTGCCCTGGGGCAATTTGGCGAATTAATTTAAGGTGCTAGGGCAGTGGGGGCTAGGACTAAGTCGGAATTACTCCTTAAACAAAGGCAAGTCTGCCAGAACACCTGCCCCCAATCAGGGCAGAGTGTCCTGAGTGCCTCAGATAAACTCCAGGTATTTGGAGTTTGGAGTTTGGAGTTTTTGCCACAATGAGCTGAGTCCCACCCTCACTTCCAGCCTACACTGGAGTCCTCTGTTTATCCCTCTGTGCAAGTTAGAGAAACCTGATGTGAAGTTCTTCAGAGATATCAGCAAGCAGTGTCCAAGTATTTCTGAATTCGTTGACTTGAAGATCAGTTCAGAGGCTTATTTTATTGTTGATTTGAGAGAAGATCGGAGGAGACGCAGGGAGTCACATTTTCACTCCGCCATCTTGGCTCCGTCCCCCAACATTTAACATTTTTAACAGTCATAATTTGTGCAGATTTATTCTCTAAATTTTGCATGCCTCTTCATGGGAGTAAGCAAACTACTGCAATATCTTTGCCAGGAAAACCCCAAATGGGGTCACATAGAGTAGGATATGATAAATTTACTCAACATAAACAAAATTAATACCAACATCATCAAATTACTTTGCCATAACTACATCATTGCTCTCAACTTTTTGTGGGGAAGAAATGATATAAATTGTGTCCTTGATTATGTGTCCCCTGATCATGCGGGGGAGGGCTGGAGAGACCCAAAATCTCAAAAACTCTATACACAGGCTAACTGCACTTGCAATTCAATCTCTTTGCCTAAGGCATAATTATCACTATTTACAGAAACTAGCCCTTAATCTTCCCAGCCTGAATCCTTAGAAAGCAAAATAAAGGATGACTCTGAGCCCCAATCTTTGGTATTTCCCTACACCAGGGAAAGCTCACTGAGTCTCTGTTCAGTGCAAACCAATCTTGGTTCATTCCTATATCAAAAAAATCCCACTGAGCTGCTGCTCAATGTGAACCCAGCTTTGCTAATTCCTATCAGGAAAAGGCCCACTGAGCCATACTCAGTTTTAAATAATCTTTGCTAACAATCCACCTTAACTTCTCTCCTTTCAGAATTGTCCTGCTAAAAAAGCCGCTTCTCTGCTATAATAAACCCATTTTGCCATAAACTTCTTGCCTTGTTCTTTGGGGTTTGTGGATTCTTCCATGAAGCCCATAACTGGCCAAAGGGGGTCCCCTCACCCCTTTTCTCAACCTCATCAGAAACATTGGATCATATATTTATAGCTGAAATAAACTTAATGGTACATCTAAATCAATACTATCATTTGCAGAAAAACAAACTTGAGACCTAGAGAATTTAAGTGAGTTGTCTAAGCACCCACATAGGATAATGAAAGAAAATGATTCAAATACATTTCCTCTGGTTCTAAGAATTATGCTCTTTTCTCTGTACTAATGTCTCTGGTGTAGTGATGTATTGAATGGGGAAGGGAAGAAAGGTAATGTAGGAAAGAGAAGTATTCCTCATAAGTCTGTGTTCAGGCACTGATGGATTCCTTTAGGAGAGCAATAGAAGGTAATTGGTTATACAACCAAAACTCAGAATTGGACCATATAGGGAAAAACCAGTTTGGAGATGTGTTAAAATAGGGCTAAAATAACTTCTAGTAGAACCTGTACTTTTAGTAAGTCCCTGATGAAAAAAACTATAATCTCCCATCTTATATTACTTTTGATATGGTATAACTTCTAGGGAAATATAAGAGTGGTTTGGGGTTCCCTGACCTTGTCAGTAGTCTTAAATCTTCTGGCTTTATGGTTTGACTCAAGAAACTCCCACAGCCAAGCTGTCTGATTCTGACCACTCCTTAGTTAGATAGCTTCTGGCCTTAGGATAATCCTTAGGTCAAACTCCTAAAATAATAGTGTATTTCAATTAGTTGCTGATTGATAATCTGGTCAAGGAAAACCAAATTCCTGCCTACCTAAGAGATAAAGAATTAGCATATCCCTGCTAAAAAGTTGGATAAATATGTTTCCTTGTTTCTGTTTCTCTGCTGAATTCCTTTACAATTTAGTCTGCTTATAATGGAGTTACACTTATAATAAAACTTTGCCTCTTGGCTAAGGAGATGGGTCCAAGCCTGCAAATTCTTTTGAGACACCTTGTGACCCTGGTCTATGACCTCAAACTTTTAGGGTCCCCCTTCTCAACCTCAATGCTTCTATTTCTGAATAGATACTGAGGAAACATTCCATTTATATTTTTCTGGACAACTTAGAGATGTCTTAAGATCAACATGTCCCAAACTGGTCAAAATAGAAAAAAATAGAAGAAAAACATGTTCATAATATAACTCATAATATTTCCCCCAGATGCCATCTCTCTTTCCAGCTTACCTATTTCAATTAAAAACTATCATTCTTATAAATTCCTATATTCATAACTTCATGAATATCTTTGATTTCTCATTCACTCTTGACAGAAAATAATTACTATAAATTGTAATGTTACCTGCCACTCCCTCTTAATGATTATAGTAATAAGAAGATGAGTAAACATTTAAACAATAGTATTCTCAGTATATTTAATTGATTCCATACTTCTGGAAAAAAAATAAGATTTAAAAGTTGTTCCGTCTTTTTCTTTTCTTATCAGAAATGGGATATCCTTTACTTTCTTAAGAAACTTTGTTCATTCTTTCAAGTTTCCTAGGAGCATAAGATCAGAAATCTGGAGCTGTAAGGGTCTCCAGATACCTAATTTCATCCTCTCATTTTAAGCATGTAAAGTGAGGTTGAAGAATATTAAATGATGTGTTAAAAATAAAAGTCACTAAGCATAATACTGGGATAAAACCTAAGACCTCAATCCCAGAGTCATACTTCATTCCCTAGGCCAAGGTACATATTCATCATAGAGTCATAGCAACAAAGGGTATCAGAGTTGGATTTTTTTTATTCACATATACAAACAGAAATCTCTCTTACAACCCTGATTAATTATCTTCAGATTTTTTGTTTGAAGACGTCTATTTTTGCGGAAACAATATATCATCAAATATTGAACCTTAAAGTAACCTTAATTATCATAGGTAAAGTTACTCAGGATTCTTGTTCTGCTGGTACTTAAAAGGATAGGTTTAAGGATTGGACCTGTGATTTCATTAGTAAAAGAAAGTGTTGTTTGAGGAAACTACCTAACCAATGTGAAAGAAATGGTAATTAATAACCAATTATGGGGGTGATCCAGATTTTTTCTCTTTTTCTCTTTACTTGGTCAAAGCCCAGCCTTCGAAAGATATTACTGATCTCTGCCAAAAATTTATCCCACTTAGACCATCTTACCTAAGGTGAGTTCCACTCAAACAAGCTTGGAAGGAAGTAGATCCTTCCTCTAAAGTACTCAAAGTTGGGAGTGGATTTGAGTGTAAAGATAGTCTCTTTGTCTAAGACATGATGTCACTCTCTCAGAGTATTTTTTTAAGCACTGGACCAAGTATTGTAGATACAAAGACAAAAGCAAAAAAAAAATCCTCCCCTCAAGGACCTTACATTCTAATCAGGGAGACAATATCCATATGCCTACTTTTATAGAAAACATATATGTAAAATAAGTACTAAGTAACCTGAGAGAGTATGTATAGTTGTACAATTAGATTGCTCCACTAATAGCTAGTAGAACCAGAAAAAGTCTGGTGCTGAAGGAAGCCCTTGAATTAAATATTGAAGGAAAGCAGGTGAGAAGCAAGTATATTAAAGTCATATAGAAAATTAATTAAATATCCTGGATGAGAAATAGGAATAAGACCAGTATGGCTTAATGTTAAATGATAATAAAACTGAAAATATGAGATGGTGTGGGTTCAGAAGTGGGAAGTGCTTCAAATGTCAAACAAGAGTTTCTATTTGATCCTAGAGGTAAATTAGAATTCTTGAGGGTGATTGACAATGGGTATGTGTATGTGGGAGAAAGGGGGAGTTTATATGGTATAACAGCATTAGAAAAAAAATTTCATTGGTTGTATGGAAAATGAATTGGAATAAGGAAAAGACTCGCCGCAGAAAGACTAATTAAAAAGCTACAAAAATAGTTCAGATGAAATGTAATGAGAGTCTGAACTGCATTGGTGGTCATGTGAGTATGTGAGAGATATAAGGGAGCTAAAAATTATAAGATTTGGTAACTGATTGGATATGCCATTGAAATTAATGGTGATGCCAAGATTTTAAGCTGAGATCAAGATGATGGTTCCACAGTAGAAATAGACAAGATTAAAAGAAGGATATATAATTTGTCCTTTTTTGGATTAATCAATTTTGTTATGGCAATGGAACATCTAGTTGGGCTGTCAAAAAGAAAGTTATTTATATAGAGCTAGAGCTCAGGAGGCAGACTAGGGCTACATGTATAGACATGAGAGCCACCTTCTCCACTGTTGCAGAAATCAGAGTTGCAAATAATAGCCCTTATCCTTTCTATACCATGGAAAAAATATTTCTTAATTACAAGTCCTTAAACTATATTATATATTTTAAGATAATATGATTCAATATCTCCAGAGCAGAATGTTCTGTATCCTTAATGTTTCCTAGCCCCTGAAAAAAGTAACAACTGTAAGCTGGATATTATAATTGAATTAATGATTCTCAAAGAGAGAGAAATCCAATTAGAAAGATATGTTCAAACACACTACATTTTTGAATTTGTTTGACAAGGAGGCTCTTGTGTAATTTCATTGGAAGATATAAATAAAGATTTGTTGTTATAAAATTTAAATAATTGATCTTAAATTTAGAAAGTAAGCATGGGTGAAAAAGGAGACCAAAATGGAAGAAAACCATAAGCTTTAAGAACTATATATTGTTTCTTTAAAAATAAAAAAAACAGTATTATGCTATTTCTTTTTGCTTTATCATAAGTAGATATTTGAAATATTGAACGGATACTAAGTAAGCCATATAGCATGGCACAATGAACAAAAGAGCATCTTTGAGGTCAAGACAATTTCAATTTAAGTATTTCTGGTACTACTGTCTTTTAGATACTGGAAAAACACATCAATTGGTGCAATTTATTACTTTTTATTATAATTTTTCCTACCTGTGCAAATTTACTTCAAATACAAATCGTCTCAAACGTGTTATAATTTTAAGTTGAAATAGATATTTCCATATATTTATATCTATTTTTCTTTGTCTTATGAATCAAAAGAAATATTCATTGTGTCAAGTGACAAAATGCTGTCCTGGATATTTAAGAGCCCTCTCTTAGTGCTCAAGGCAATTCTCTGAAGCTAGGAACTTCAGAAAAATCACCACTCTCTATTAGTATAGGGAATTTCCTCATCAGGAGTACATTATACTGATGGAAATCATAACATCTCCAGTAAAATCCAGTGGTATTTGTGGTTTGGAAATCCCTTAGTTTCCTAAAGTTTTCCTAAGCAGAGGGTGTGATTTATCTTATAGTCTGACCAAACTGAAAAGTGTCAGTTGCATTAAAAGACCATTTAGCTAAATGTAGAGAAGCTTATTAATTCCTGATTCAAGGGAATAAAGAGGAAAATATATGTTTCTGTACATAGAGATTTATTAAATCATAAATGGATGATTTTTGTTTTTAATTAGTTAAAACACAAACCTTAAAGACATGCTTGCTACATAGTTTTCTAATTGAATATGTAATAATATGTATGGATTTTTCAAATGATCCTGCTGATGTCAGTTTATCGAGTGTGAGTTACACTACCCAGAAGTCAAATCGATACCTGATGGCTTTTGGGGAAGCTGAAACTTTCATTTTTCTAGTAAAGCACACAAGGAGGAACAAGTCCTGATACTCACTGAAATTCTATCAGTTTTTTGACATTATATGAATTTGCCTCAACTTAACTTGTAGGAATCATGCAACCTAATTTAGTTCTATCAAATTGTCTGAAAATTATTGACATTGAAAATTCTAAGTAGACAGAATTGAATAATGTGGACTAGCAAAAAGTATCACCTCTTTGGACACATAGCTTATAGATTATTAAATCATTGTTTCCCTTGAGATGCCCTGAAAAATGTAGCGTATTCATCAATGACACAGTGAAATACACTTTGTGTAAGTTCACTAGGAAGAAGTATACTTGGGTATATTTTAGATAACCAGGGAAACTGAAAACACCCAGATTTCTGTTAATATAATTATGTTTCTATTTTTAAATTCACTGTTTATTAGCTCATTCATTTGCTTACTCACAAGCATTTATTATGCAATTTACAGATCAGTTAAATAGATTTTGTGGAGAACTTTTTAGGGGGGAAAAGGTTTCTTTTCTACCACTTAGAAGCCCATATTCAAGTTGGGCTGGATAAGATATGTTCAAAACATAAAATCACTCTATAACTCATCAGAGTAATGTAAGTGCAATATGTATTCAAAGTATGAATGTAGTCATTGTAGGTGTAAAGTTAGTTTGGGAAAATATAAAAAAAATTCTAGAGCTTTAAATTAGTATTAAATGAGTATAGAATTTCAGATAAATGAGAAAGGGATTTAATAAGATCAACAGCAAGGATATGTAAATTAATGATTGCCATGGAATACATGGTATTAGAATACTATATCAGATAGAACAGTTTGTGTTGAAGAGTAGTGAGACAAGTGTAGAAAGATAAGATAACAATCAATTAATGGAGAACGTTAATGCAAAGACCAGCATCTTGGATTTGATCTGATAAATATTTGATAGAAGGAGCTGATGAAAGTTATGTTTTAGACAAATTAGGCAAAATTAGGCAAATTACCTTTGCCCTATTTATATTTGTTCTGTATATACTTACTATATATGTGTATGTGGTGTTTTCCCCAGTACAATGTTTATAGCTCCTTCTGAATAAATATAATTTCATTTTTTATTCTTATATACCCACCACTTGGCACAGTGCCTGTTGCATAATAAGAGGATAAATGTGTACTGATTTATTAATTGTCTGATTTAAAGTCCCATAAACATCAAGATTTAAGGAATGCTGGGTTGAGACTAGTATGTAGAAGGATTTTACAAGTAACAGAAAATACACAACTCTATATAGGCAGAACTAAGATGATAGATTAGAAGAACTCAGCCAAAGTCTTTTAATATTCTCCTCTAAACAACTTTAAAATAACACCTCAAGTCCAATTCTCAAGTGGTAGAGTCAATACAAAATCAAGGTAAGATATTCTTCTAGTCCAAGAGAACTTAGCAGGTTGGAAGGAAAGATATGTGATTGCTAGTACTAGATGCAGGACCAGATGCAGTTTTGTTAACACCACTGCCATATATATTTCTACTTCACAGTTCAAAAGCAGAGAGGAGAACTTTCATTGAAGAGAAAGCAGGCGCCCCTAAAGAGTAATGACATTCACAACCTATCAATTAGTTGCAGAATAATTAATGAATTAATAAAATGAAATTGATGTAAGAATGAAATCAAGTAGATTAATGAATTGGACATGCAACTAAAAAAACAACAATATAGAAAAAATGCAAATCTTCAAAACCAAAGGAAAGATTAATAAGGTTTTTAAAAAGTTGAAAAGGGTAAAAGTAATGAACTAATAAATACAATTAGGAGTTGATTTTATATAAAAAATAGATGCCATTGATTAATTTGAAAGAACAAAAAGAGGAAGAGGAAGAAGAAAAGGAGGAAGAGGAAGAGGAGGATGAGAAGGAGGAAGAGGAGAATGAGAAGGGGGAAGAGGAGGGGGAAAGAGGAGGAAGAAGAAGGAAGAAGGAAGGAGAGAGGAGGATGGAGGAAATTATCTGATTACCAGGATATAAAATTAAAAGGGTGAATATGCCATAATTAAGATAAAATTAAGTCAATTTTTAGGAATTAGGAATTATTTTGCCCAAATATATGCCAGCAAACTGATTATATATGAATAGTTACTGAAATATAAATTTCCTAGATTAACAATAGGCATAAAATGCTTAAATAAACCTGTCATGGAAAAATAAATTTAACAAGCCATAAATAAACTCCCTGAGCACCAGATAAATTTATAAATTAATTCTGCCAAACACATAAGAAACTACCAATCCAAATTTGAAAAAGTAGTAAAAGAAGAAGCTCTAGGAAATTCCTTTTATGACACAAATTTGAATTTGATACCTCAACCAGGAAGGGAAAAAAAAAAAAAAAAAAAAAAAAAAAAAAAAAAAAAAGCCAAAACTATAGTACAATTTCCCTAAAGAATATCCATGCAAAAATATTGAATAAAATGCTACAAAGAATATCTCAACATTATTTCACAAAATTCATACACTAAAACTAAATGGAACTTATGACAGTATTAAAGAAAAGGTTGGTCATGTATTAAGAAAACTTAAAGCATAAAGGACAATCTTAGTAACAAAACAACAAATATTTTATGATTACATTAGTAGATGCAGAAAAAAAAAAAAGATTTTGACAAAATGCAACACCCATTCCTATTAAAACCATTAGAAAGCATAGGAAATAATGGACATTTTTTGAAATGATATGTAGAAAAGTATAACAAAATTCAATGATAAAAACAAAAGGTCCGACTTCCTTCCGGGGGTGGAGCCATGGTGGCGGAGATCAGACAGGATTCTCTGTAACCTCCTCTAACCTCCCCTCAAACCAAAAAAATATGAAGCCTCTAGACTGATTCTGAAGCAAAAAAATCCACAATATATGGAGAACAACACGATTCTAGAAGAAGATACTCTGGAAGAACCTCAAAACAGGTCTGTTTTAATGGGGCAGGGGGTGGCCTACTGAACCCAGACTGCAGCACAGGGAGACCGGGGCAGGGAGCTGGAGCAGGAAGCTGGAACAGGAGTCGGAACAGGAGTGGGAGCGTTGTGCTTTTCACACACCTGGGAGTCTTCTGCGAGCCTCTTGGAACAATTTGTCCTGATTGTGGGCAGGTGGTTTGGAGGGTCTGCCTTTTGAGGGGGAGAGATTGTGAACCACTGAACCCCTGATGAGCATCGTAACTAGCTGCCATTACACAGCACCTTAAAGCAATCAATCAAACAACAGGTCTGATAATCACCAGAAATAATTCAATCAGCGGAGCTGCCCAGCCCTGACATAATTCAATCAGCAGAACTGCCCAGTTCCTGAAATAACTCAATCAGCAGAACTGCCCCAGGGCAAATTAAAGCAGCTGTCCCACCTTTGCCCTAAACAGACCTCACACCTTTAAAAAAAAATGAATAAAAAACCAAAAAGAGCTCTCACCATAGACAACTTTTATGGAGAGAGGGAAGAACAGACCTCAAATCCTGAGGTCCCTAAAGGTAAAGCAACTCCAGAAAAAGCCCCAAAGAGAGACATAAATTGGTCTCCATGTCACAAGGCTTTCTTTGAAGATTGCATAAAAAATCTTAAAAGAGAGTTAGAAGAAACATGGGGAAACGAAATGAGATCACTGCAAAATAAAATAGAAAAAATGGAAAAAGAATGCAATGAACAAAAAAATGTAATTGCTCAATTGCAAAAGGAACTAAAAACAGTAACTGAAGAAAATAAGACATTAAAAATTAGAATCGAACAATTGGAAATGAATGACTCATCAAGACTTCAAGAATCAGTTGAACAAAGACAAAAAAATGAAAAGATAGAGAAAAACATGAAATATCTCCTAGGAAAAACAACTGACCTGGAAAATAGATCTAGGAGAGACAATCTAAGGATTATAGGGCTTCCTGAAAGCCATGATGAAAAAAAGAACCTGGACACTATATTCCAGGAAATCATAAAAGAAAACTGCCCTGATATTTTACACCCAGAAGGCAAAATACTCCTTGAAACAATCCACCGATCACCTCCTGAAAGAAACTCAAAAATTAAGTCCCCCAGAAATATCGTGGCTAAATTCCAGAACTATCATACCAAGGAAAAGATATTACAAGAAGCCAGAAAGAAACAATTTAAATATCGGGGAGCTACAATTAGGATCACACAGGACCTAGCAGCTTCTACTTTGAAGGATCGAAGGGCCTGGAATCAGATATTCCGAAGGGCAAAGGAACTTGGATTACAGCCAAGAATAAGTTACCCAGCTAGAATGAGCATTATCTTCCAGGGAAGAAGATGGTCTTTCAATGATATAGGAGAATTTCACCTATTTCTACTGAAAAGACCAGAACTGAACAAAAAATTTGATCTACAAACACAGAACACAAGAGAAACATAAAAAGGTAACAAGAAAAAATAACTCTTGAGAACTATATTTATGTTATAGATACTTATAGAATGAGGGTTGATTTTATGAATTGATTATTACATTATGATTATGATATGATTACTGTGATTTTATGATTATTATCATATGATTACTGTGATTTTATGATTATTATTATATGTTTATTGTGATTTTATGAATCTTATGATATGATAAACTGAAAAAGAAATTAGAGGTAGAAAAGGGATAACACTGGAAGAAGAGGAAAAGGAGGTAAAATAAGGGAAATTACATCTCATGTAGAGGCAAAGAAAACCTATAATGATTGAGGGGAGAAAAGGGAGGGGAATGAGAATTGGGTTAATCTCCGTCTCATCAGATTTGGCTCAGAGGGAATAATAGACATACTTATAAGGAAACTGGAGGGAAAGGGGGGAAAAAGGGGGTGGGTGGGGCTCTAAAGGGGAAGGATTGTTTGAGGGAAGTGGTTTTCAAAAGCAAAATACTAGGGAGGAGGGAAAGGGGATAAGAAAGAGAAAAGCATAAGCTAGGGTAAATAAGATGGCAGGAAATACAGAATTAGTTATTTTAACTGTGAATGTGAATGGAATGAACTCTCCCTTAAAGCAGAAGCAGATAGCAGAGTGTATTAAAAACCAGAATCCAACAATATGTTGTATACAAGAAGGGCTCTAAAGGGGAAGGATTGTTTGAGGGAAGTGGTTTTCAAAAGCAAAATAGTAGGGAGGAGGGAAAGGGGATAAGAAAGAGAAAAGCATAAGCTAGGGTAAATAAGATGACAGGAAATACAGAATTAGTTATTTTAACTGTGAATGTGAATGGAATGAACTCTCCCTTAAAGCAGAAGCAGATAGCAGAGTGGATTAAAAACCAGAATCCAACAATATGTTGTATACAAGAAACACATCTAAAACATAGAGATACATACAGGGTGAAGGTAAAAGGCTGGAGCAGAATCTATTATGCTTCAGGTGAACAAAAAAAAGCAGGGGTAGCAATCCTGATCTCAGACCAAGTAAAAGCAAAGATAGACTTAATTAAAAGAGACAAAGAAGGAAATTATATCTTCCTAAAGGGTACCATAGATGATGAAGCAATATCAATACTAAACATATATGCACCAAGTGGTATAGCATGGAAATTCCTAGAGGAAAAGTTCAGAGAGATCCAAGAAGAAATAGACAGCAAAACTATAATAGTGGGGGATCTCAACCTCCCTCTCTCAGAACTTGATAAATCAAACCACAAAATAAATAAGAAAGAAGTTAAGGAGGTAAACAAAATGTTAGAAAAGTTAGGTATGATAGATCTTTGGAGGAAATTAAATGGAGACAGAAAGGAGTTTACTTTTTTCTCAGCAGTCCATGGAACTTATACAAAAATTGACCATGTGTTAGGACACAAAAACCTCAAAATCAAATGCAGGAAGGCAGAAATAATAAATGCATTTTTTTTCAGATCATGACGGAATAAAAATCACATGCAATATAAGGCCAGCAGAAAATAGACCA
>JAJPUD010029270.1:0-14030 GCA_023553655.1 Myrmecobius fasciatus
GAGACCTAGAAAGATTTGTATGGACTAATATACAGGGGAAAGTGAGTAGAATATAAGAATAATTTATACTATCAATGTCAATATTATAAAAATGAACAATTTCAAAGACATATAAACTGATGAATAATGGAATGAATAAGACCAGGAAAATAATTTATACAACAAAAACAATGTAGTAAAAACAAATGACTACACAGGCTCTAAAAACACTGATCAGTGAATGATCATTCAATCTTCCAGATCTATGATGAAGCCTCCTATCCAACTCCTGACAGAAAGGCAATAGATTCAAGATACAGAATAAAAAAAAAACATGCTGTGAATACAATGAGAAAATTCATTTTACTTGACTATGCCTATTTGTTACAAGGAATAGGAGTGGGAGGGAGAGAAAATAGATTTCTGTTAATAAAACAAAATTTAATTTTAAAAAAGAAAACTCAAATCCTACCTTCTCTAAGAGGTCTTTTTTCTTTTCTTTTTTAAATTGTTATTTAGATTTTTTAATTAAAGCTTTTTATTTTCAAAATATATGCATGGATAATTTTCAACCTTCACTCCTGCAAAACCTTGTGTTCCAAATTTTTTTCCCTCCCTTAGATTGCAAGTAATCCAATATATGTTGAACATGTATAGTTCTTCTATACATATTTCCACAAATATCAAGCTGCACAAGAAAAATCAGATCAAAAGGGAAAAAAATGAGAAAGAAAACAAAATGCAAGCAAACAATAATAAAAAAGTGAAAAATGCTATGTGGTGATCCACACTTAGTTCCCACAGTCAGACTCTTTGAGTGCAGGTGGTTATCTTCATCACAAGGCCATTGAAGGTCTTTATCCAATCCCTGGCCCCCTTCCCCAGTACTTCTTCCTTCTGAGATTATTCTAGATATATCATGCATGTACATATAAGAACAAGGATCCTTTATAAATTTAGCATATCCACTAGTTATATAAGACCCATTTCCAGGGGAAAAGAGCTATGAAAAGCTTAAGCCAAGTCTGGAATCTGTAGTAGAGTTCATTTTTTTTAAATTTTTGTTTTTTATTAAAACTTTTTAATTGCAAAACATATGTATGGGTAATTCTTCAACATTAACCCTTACAAAGCTTTCTGTTACAAAGTTTTCCCCCCTAGTCCCCACCCCTCCCCTAGATGGCAGGAAATCCACCACTTGTTAATTATGTTAAGATACTTGACAAATTGAATATATGTATACATATTTCCACACTTATTGTTGTGCAAGAAAAATCATATCTACAAGAAAAAAAATCTGAGAAAGGAAACACAATGCAAGCAAACATCGATAGAGATCATGGAAATGTTATGTTGTGGTCCACATTTCATATCCCTCTCTCTGGGTGTATATGGCTTTCTTCACCGGAGTTAATCACTTTTGAGGTTCTAAATTAGGATGAGTATTTCTTTGCTTGTTTTGATTAGAGCTTCCATGGGCCATAATTTGAATTTTCATCCCCTTGGAATGTGAAGACAAAAAAAATAGTACTGGGACTAATAAGCCAAACACCCATATTTAATTATATATTCCAATCATGTATCCAAATCCAGAGATTGTCCAAACATGTTAAAATATTATTCTTGGTTTTCTCTTAAGCACTTACTGTGACTCATGTAACCTGAGGATCACAAGATTATAGTGAATATCATATGGTCCATATATTCTGGGTTGGCTTTTTGCATCACCACCCATAAACTGCTGGGGTCAGATTTCATCAGACTGTGTGGGAAGAAAAATATATAGCCTTGACATGTGGCTGTTCTAGAACTGCCTGTAAGCCATCTTTCAAGGCTGACAAGAGATTTCTTACAGCCAAGAGAAGTTTAAGTGGGCTGCTGACACTGCTGAGCAAGCTCTGCTTGGATAGTTATAGAATTTGGCCATGGAGCAGGCAAGCCAGACTTGAGTATCATGGCAAACTTTGGTTGATGGGTCTGAAATGGGATGTACTCAAGTTTTCTGATCACTTTTGGAGGACCCTTCCTACAGATAGAAGTAAGAGATAAATAAGGGATGGTCACTGTTCATTCTACTATCATTCCCCAGTGGTTTTGAATCTACTAATATAGAATCAGGGAGAGAAAATGTGGGTTTGAGGTATTGAGCTGCACTGAAGCTGTGACTGGCTGTAGTGAGAGCAATGATTGCATAAATCTAGTGCTTGACAGTAGCAGGTACTTAATAAATATTTGTTGATTGGTTGATGTAATCTAAATTTTAAAAACTCCAATAAAAGGCTAAGAGTAAGTTAGAAAGTTGTATTCTATTTAAATCTTTTGATGAAAATAGGAAGTCAAGACCAGATCAGGGAGAACTGGAAGGAGCCAGAGAAGAGAGTGTAAAGACCTGATCAGGGTGAAATTAATTTATCAGGGTGAAGTTTCCATTCCTGAGAGGGGAGAGGAACGAGCATTTATTAAGTGCTTACTATGTGTCAGGTACTGTGCTAAATTCATTATGTTAATAAACGAGAGATGAAGATACCAATATGAAATGGATAATTTTGATTATATTAAATAACCAAGATCAGAAGGAAAGTAGAAAATTGGGAAAAATTTTATAAACATTTTGTCAGATAAAGGTCTCATATCTCAAATACATAAAGAATTTTGTCATATCTATGAGAATGCAAATAATTCCCTCCTTGATAAGTGCTCAAAGGATATGAACAGGCATTTTTCCAAAGAATAAATCAAAACAATTCATAGTCATTTGGAAAAATATTTTAAATCATTATTCATTAAGGAAAAACAAAACAATCTTGAGTATCATTTTATACTTATCAGATTGGCTAAAATAATTGAAGGAGAAAACAACAAATATTGGAGGGGATATGGAAAAACTGAAGTGCTAATTCACTGTTGGTAGAACTGTTAACTGATCTAACCATTTTGGGGAGCAATATGGAATTATGCCCAAACAATTATTAAGCTGCCTATATCTTTTGACCCAGAAATATCACTACTAGATATATTCCAAAGATGATTACAAAAAAAAGAAAAAGAATCTAAATATTCTAAAATATTTATAGCAGCTCTCTTTATGATGACAAAGAACTAGGAATTTCACAGATGCCAGGGAATGGCTAAACAAATTATGGTATATGATCATGATGGAATACTATTATGCTGTAAGAAATGATGAGCTTATTGATTTAAAAAAAATGGATAGATTTGTACAAAATAATCAAAAGTGAAATAAGAAGAACCCAGAAAACATTGTATATAGCAACAACATTGTTTAAAGAACAACTTTGAGTAAGTCATTTTGACTAATAAATCCTCAAATTAATTATAAAAGACATATGAAGGAAGATGCTATCTGCATCCAGAAGGGAAAAAAAACTGATAAATAGGAGTAAATATAGAATGATTTTACATATATGTATATATATATATACATGTGTGTATGTATATGTGTATGAAGAAAGGTAAAGCTAACCCATGGGAGTAAAATGGGGATCAAGCTAAATAGAGGTGCTTAAAATTACTACTAAAGAAATCATACCTGGCTCCACTGACCATATGCCTTATGTTTATAAATTATGTACCAGTCTTTTAGTAGAGTTCCACTTTTGTTGAGAAAGCAATTTAATGGGAAAGAATGCTAACTTTGTTTACTTATTCACATCAATGGGAAATTATTAGAGTGCATGAAGAAAATGCTGAATTTGAAGTTGGGAACTCAGTTCAAATACTGATCTGTTACTTTCTATCCATGTCCCATTGGGCAAATTCCTTTCCCCCTCAACCTGTTTCCTAATCTAGTAAGTAATTAAAGTAAGACTAAATGACTTCTGAAGCCCTTTCCAATCTAAATTCTATGATCTTTGATGCTATAAAGCCTAGCAGTTTGTACTATGAAGTCATTATCTAAGTACAATTTCCAACAGGTAGTAGTTTATATGAATTGGAGCTTTCCCTCCTCTGGGGGGAAAGAAATATATATAATTATGACTCCTGCAAATGCCACTGACCCAGGTACTTACAGGACAGATAAAACCTCACTAAAACCTTAATGCACACCACAGTAAATGGATTTTTTAATTCTGTAAAATAAGAAACTGGTAGATTCTCTTTGCTGATATGTTTATTTTGGGTTTATCCTCCCACCTACTCACAAAAAGATTTGAGGAAACATACAAGTAAGCAGTACTTGTTAAGAATAAAACCAGAATAAAGACCCATTAAAAAGAAGAGAGGAATGGATTTTGCCAGGAATCATCTGAGATGAGTTAATTACTATAGTTGGTCATTGAAGGTAGCTCTGAGTTTCCTGGCAACTGAGGCAAAAAGGGAAACAATTAGATACCACAGCTCTCTTCTAACAAAAAAAAGTAAACAAATTTGTCACAAAAGACTTTTTTCCCCCCTTGGTTGAGTACTAAATCAGCTTTGACATTTACTAGCTGTATGGTCCTGGACTGGTTATTTAATTCTCTGGAGCTCAGTTTCTTCTGTAAAATGGTGATAATTTTAGAAAATGATGATAGTAGTACTTTCTTTACTTGTCTCCAATAGTAATCTAAGGTTTCTTTGCAAACCCAAAAGCACTAAGTGTGAACTATTATCTGTTACATACATCCTTATATAAAGAATGCTAATAGTACACAGTATTAATGAATCATAGTCTTACAGTTGGAAGGGACTTCAGAGCTCATCTAATTTTTGGGGAATAAAAACTGTGCTTATAGCATCTCCTCGAAAAGATCCCTCAGACTTGATGAGAAGACTTAGTAAAAGGAGAACTCATGACTTCCTGAGGCAGCCCATTTTACTTTTGAACAGTTCCAATAACTAAACAGTTTTTCCTTACATTGAACCAAAATTATGTCTCCGTTACTTCTACTCATTGTTTCTAAATCTGCCCCCAGGAGCCAAGAAAAATAAATTTGTACCAAATTTAATCCTTCCAAATGGCAGTCCTTCAAATACTAAAACACAGCTCTGATGTGCCCTCTAAGTCTATTCTTCAAGATAAACATTCCAGTTATCTTTAATGGATCCTCCTACAGCCCATCATGTTCTTCATCTACTCTGGACGTGATCTGTTCATCAATGGCCTCCCTAAAGGTGACATTGAGAATACCACATAGGCCTGAAGATATAGGCTGATTAAAGTACTATCTACCAGAACAATCACCTCCCTATTTCCTTGATGCTATATTCTCTTTTTATGTAGTTTGATTGCTTTACCTTTTTAAATTTTTTTTATTTTTTTGGTGAAATGTATCACACTAGTGATTCCTAATGAGTTTGTAATCTACAGAGATAAACTATTGACCGATATTGCCTTCCTTATCTCTTGTACTGGTGAAGTTGATTTTTTTTTAACCCAAGTGAACAACTTTACATTTTATTATGTGATGTCATCAGTGTAGGAAATGGTTGGTATAGAAATTCCTTATTCCAATGCTGATTAGAAAAGTCTTACAATTTATAATCTTAAAGTTGCTTGGGCCATTGAGGCATTAAGTGACTTACCCATAGTTACATGACTAGCAGGTGTCAGACAATTTGAACCCAAGTTTTTCTAACTCTTAAGGGCCTATTGCATGTTGCCTATTTATCCATATTAATTGTCATCTTATTAAATACAACATAATATCTAACCTACAATCTTTTTGGGTGCTGATTCTGCCTCTCAACGTATTTAACTATTTCTCAATTTTGTGTCTTCTGAAAATCTGGTAAACAAGCCATTCATGCTCTTATCAAGAATCATGGATAACAATGTTGAGCAACTTAGAGCTAAGTCAGAACTCCAGGTGTATTATGCTAGATATATTCCATTGTTGAACCATTAATGTCTACTATTTGAGTCAAGTCATTGAACCAGTTGGAAATCCATCTATTTTGTCTGACCCATATCTGTCTATTTCACAAGAATAGGATGACAGACTTTGTTAAATGGTTTGCTAAAATCTAGGTGAATTCTAGAATACTTTCCTGAAATACTAGTTTGTTCTCTGTATAAAGGAAATTAGGTTAGCCTGGAGTGACAAAGTTCTTCATGAAATATCCTGATTCTTTGTGGTTACTACTTTTTTTTCTAGATATTCTCTAACTACTCCTTTAGTAATATATTATAGAATCTTGCCAGTAATTGAATCAGCCTTCACAATCTATAATTTCCAGACTCCTTTCTCTTTCCCTTTTTTGGGAAGAAATTTGCCCTTCTCTCATTCTGCAACACCTTTCTCACAATCCATGATTATTCAAAATTCACTAATAGTGGCTGAATAATCATTACATCTCTAGTATTTTCTTAATACACAAGGATGTAAATCACCTGGGTCTGGTGATTTGAATTTAAGAGCAACTATATGTTTTCTTCCTATTTCCTTACTTATATTCAGCTCCCTTATAAACCAATTTTTTTCCTTTCCAAGACAGAAGTACAGGTGAATACAAGTCTTGTTCTTTCCTCATGTTTTTCTCAATGTTGAGTTTTTACCAGCTCACTCATTCTGATCAACGAGTGGTTCTATCCTTCTTTTAGTATTTCTTTATTTTTTTAAAGTAATGTTAAACAATAACAACAAACCAAACCCTTTCAAGTAGTCTATTCAAGTCCTCAAGCTTTATAAAAATTATGGAGCACATTTTTGGTATCAGTACCTTATAAGGGTGAATGTATAACATGAAAACAATTCAGTGTTATATCATATGAAATAACAAATATGAGGAATTCAAAGAACATGGTAAATGTTTATGGTAAACATGATGATGATTCTGATAAAAGCAGAACCAGAAAAAGAGCATACAGAATCCTGCTAAATATTGTCTATAGACCCCCAGGTCACTTTCCCTTCTTCCTCAATGAGTTTGCTACATGGCTCACAATTTTTCTCTTCTCCCCAACTCTTGCCATCATACTGCTGAACTTTAGCATAAATACTGACTCTCTCCAACACCATAACCACTCAGTTCCTCAATTTCTTAAATTCTCACGGCTTATACTTCTACCCTATTATAGCTACACACAAAAATAGTCAAACCCTTGATCTTGCCATCATCTACAAAATGTACCATCTCCTTTTAGAACTCCAAAATCTTATTTAACCATAATTAATTGACTTTTCACCTCTTCCTCTGCCTTTCCTTATCAAACCCTACTCTTTGTCCACACTATGATTTCTGGTTCCTTGATACCTCAATTCTCTCCCAGGACATTTCTCCTGCACTAACCACTCTCTTCATTTTCCTCCATCTTGACCTCTTGGTGAATCAATTTAATTCTATACTATTCTCTTAAATCCCTAGTCCCCTTATAATTTCACCAATTGCACCCTACTAAGCCTCAATCTTGGATCAGTCCTACTACTTGCAGCCTTTGCTCCCATCCATGTATGGCTGAACAAAAGTGGAGAAAATCATGTAACTATTCTGACTGGATCCACTACAAATATATGTTACTCAATCTCACTGCTAATAGGCAATACTACTATATCTCTCATCAACTTACTATCATACCCTCCACAGCTCTTCCAAATCTTTTCATCCCTCTTTACATCTCTCATGACTTTCCCTCCTCCTCCTCTTTCAGATAAGAGATTTGCCCCATATTGAAGCCATTTGCCATGAGTTTGCTCTTTTCCCCTCTTCCTTAATTCACATCATTCATATGCTTTCTACTACTCTCTCCTTCACTTTCTACTACACTCTCCTTCACATCATATGATGAAGTGGCTTTACTCCTTCTCAAACTAGTCCCTCTACTTGCTCAAGCACTTTCCTCTTTTCCTCTATTATCCCTGCAATTTTACTTATTTTTCAGTCTCTCCATCTGGCTCCTTCCATATTGCTTACAAACATGCACCTGTCTCCTCTCCCCCACCCCAATTCTGTAAAAGCCCTCACTTTATCCATCTTTTCCTATCATCCTATCTTCTCCTCTGCCCTTTGTAATCAAACTCCTTCAAGACATTTTGTACAACAGATGCCTTCACTTTCTCTCTTCTCTGTCTCTTCTTAATCCTTTATAATCTGGCTTCTGAATTTATCATTTCACTGAAACTATTCTAGCCAAAGTTACCTATAATCTCTTAGCTGACAAATCCAATGACTTTTTCTCAGTCCTCATTCTCCTCAACCTCTCTGCAGCCTTTGACGTTGGTCATTCTCTTCTATGATATTCTCTTCTCTCTAGTTTTTCTGGGCATCTCTCTGGTCTCTCTCTGTCTCTGTCTCTCTCCTTCCCTCCCTCCCTCTCTTCTTCCTTCTTTCCCTCCTTCTTTCCCTCCTTCCTTCTCTCTCTCTCCTTTCTTTCCTTCTGTCTCTCCCTCTCCTTCTCTCTCTCTCTCTCTCTCCCTCTCCTTCTCTCTCTCCTTTCTTTCCTTCTGTCTCTCCCTCTCCTCCTTCTCTCTCCCTCCTCTCTCTCTCTCTCTTTCTCTCTCTCTCTCTCTCTCTCTCTCTCTCTCTCTCTCTCTCTCTCTCTCTCTTTCTCTCATCCTCTCCCCCCCTCTCCCTTCTCTTCCCCCTCCTCCTTTTCTTACCTCGCTGACTGTTCCTTGTCCATCTCTTTTTCAGGATCTTCATCGATCATCCTCTTCTCACTCTATACTACTTTACTTGGTGATCTCATTAGCTCCTATGGATTTAATTATCATCTCTATTCGGACAACTCTCAAATCTACCTATCCTGTTCCAACTTCCCTACTGATCTTCAATCTCACATCTCCAACTGCCTTTCAGATATCATGAACTGGGTGGCCAGTAAATATCTTAAACTCAACCTGTCCAAAATGGAACTTATTATCTTTCCCCCTAAATCCTCTCCCACACTCTCCCTATTAGTATTGAGGGCAACAACATCTTCCCAGGCTAACAACATGGGTTTCGTCCTTAATTCTTCACTATCTCCTCTTCTAAAAGTGATTTCACCTTTGCAACATCTCTCAAATGTGCCCCATTCTTTTCTCTGACACTATCACCATTCAGGTAGAGACCTTTGTCACCTCATACCTGGACTATTGCAATAGCTTGATGATGGAACTGTTTGTATTGTCTTTCCCTGTTCTAATCCATCCTCCATTCAGCCACCAAAGGGATTTCCCAAAGCAGATGGACAATGTCACTCCCTTATTCCATAAACTCTAGTGTCTTCCTATAATCTCCAGGACCAAGGGCATTCAAAACCTTTCAAAACTTAGCCCTTCCTATCTTTCCAGTCCTTTTACACCTTACTCCCTAACACATACTCTTAGATCCATTGACACTAGGCTCCTAACTATTACTCTAAATAAGATATTTCATCCTCAACTTTGGGCATTTTCTCTGGTTATCTCCCATCCCTATAATATCCTTCCTCTTCATCTCTTCTTACTGGCTTTGTCTCAACTGAAATCTCATCTTTTATAGGAAATCTTTCCTAATTACACTTAACTCTTCCACATTGAGACTTTTTCCATTTAGGTTTTGATTCATTGTGGATTAGCATAAGAAATTAAATGGGATTTTTTTGGTAGTTTTGTGGAAGCTGCAAATGAAAGCTGGTTGAAATGGAAGTTGGTTGAAGGCCAGAAGATGTCACAGAATAAGCTTGGAAACTAAGAAATGCATAAAATATATGTATAGCATGATGTAATATCAACCCAAATTTTTCAATAAGACACTGTAAACGTCCTGTAAAAGAAAATGAAAAAATTCAGAATTCTTCTCTGTTATAAAGGGAGGGTCAAAAAATTTTGTGTGAATTTTCCAGCTCACAGAGGCACAGCACCCTTAATCCCTGTGAGGTGGAAGGGATAATTGTATTCTTAATTCTAGTGTCTTCTCTCTGTTGATTATTTCCAATGTATCCTGCATATAGCTCATTTGTACATATTTGTTTGCTTGTTTCCCTTATTAGATTGTGATGTCTTTGAATGCAAAGGCTATGTTTTGCCTCTGCATTCCTAGTGCTTAGCACAGTGTCTAACATATAATAGACGCTTAATAGATGTTTATCGACTGCCATAAGGAATGCAATAATTTAAATGACAACATTAAGAGGAAGATGAATTCAGATGAAATGCAATAATCAATTTTGGTTACCAAGAACAGATGATTAAACACTTTTCAGTGGAGATATGTGGAATTCTACATATGCTGTCGGGAGCAGGCATTTTTGTTGGTTGATTTTACTTGTTTTTCTTTAATATAATGGATATGCCAGATGTGAAGGAGGCAAAATTATCATTCACCTGTAAAGTTTAAGAGCCCGATTTGTTTTCTCACCCACACAGATGGCCAATTGAATTCATCACAGAGTTGGCTAAGATTATATGTAGGGGGAGCCCATTTTTTCCTTAAAAAACAAAACAAAACAAAACAAACTTTTGAGTTTTCTTAAACTTTAGTGTATATACTTGGGAAAGATCCTGAAGGGTTATGCCATTTATTGCATGACAGAATTGGCTTTAGCATGAAAGACTTTTAGGGAAGGTTCTATTATCAAGCCCCCCATCCATAATAGAATCTATGGATCATATGATTCTCTGTAGCTTTAGGAACGTGATATAACCTCTCCAGTTCGCAAACATGAATTTCCATGAAATGGTGGATTATTCCCTGTAACACAAAAATATTCATACCAGCATTTTTTGTGGTAGTAGAGAACAGGAAATAAAAAGGACACCCATTGTGTATGGAGTGTTGAACAAACTGTGATAGATGAATGTAATAGAATCCTAAGGTGCCGCAAGAAATGATGATGACAAAAAATTGAGAAAAACATGAAAAGACTTGCATAAACAAATGCAGAGTGAACTAATAAGCAAGATAAGAACTTTATACACAATGATTAGAGCATTGCAAAGAATACTCTAAGGAAACTGAATCTTTATTAATTGTTTGCCTAATTTTGGCCCCAGGGAACAGACTACAAAATCTCCCACCTCCAGGTGGGGTGGAGAATGTTGTATATACAGTCAGGCATGGTTTACAAAAACCATGTTTAGTTGTTTGGTTTTGTTTAACTGTTTTTCTTTGTTAAAAGGAAGAGTTCAGTGCAGGGGGTGGGGTGAGGGGAGAGTGGGTTAGATTATATCTGGGAATGATTGCAATGTAATAACTAACATCAATAGAACCATTTATTTTTAAGTGGAAGGACTATACTAGATTATTTCTAAGGATCCTTTTAATTCTAATATCCTAGCATCTAACTTCTGCACCTAGAGGGTAAGATGAATTGGCTTTTTGAGATGGGTTTTCTTAAGATTATCCTTTTAAATGCTGGGAAATACATATAAAACATGGTAATTTTAGTTTCAGTTACATAGATATTGAGCTGTTCCTTCTGATAGTAACTAATTAGTCATCAAATCCAAATGATTCCTAAGATAGCTCCCAGAGATAATGTCAGAATCAAGAAAGTATATTTTATATATATATATATTTATGTACTTGCCACATTTGATTTATATTGTATTTATTTATGTACATGTTATATTTTCTGCTACTAAATTATAGGATCCTTTTCCCAAAGCATAAATCTAAGAACATTACTCCCCTACCTCTACCCCGTGTCCCTCTTTTTAATAAACTCCAACAGTTCTTTTACCTCCAAGTTAAGATATAAATTCTTGTTTGACATTTAAATCTCTTTACAACTTGATCCCTTACTTTACATATTTTACATATATACATATTTGTCTATGTGTATAGATTCCCTAGTACCTAGCACAGTATATTATACAGAATAAGTGCTCATTAAGTACTTTTTGAGCAAACAAATAAGTTTTATCTTCTCTATCAGTATTCATATACTGAATATGAATATGAATAAATTTTACCTAATAGCAGTACCAAGTTGGTTGAAATATAAATTGAGAAGATGGGAGACTAGGGCCAATACCCTTTAAGAATAGGATTCCATCCCTACCAACTTTTAATTTATTCCACAGTTCAGCATATATATATAAACTAGTATACAGCCCAAAACACTGAACTGTGAATGAACTAAGAGTGTATATTATATATATATATGTATATATATATATAGTTCTTGTCTGTTCAATCCAAGTCTTATGACACATTATTGGATCCTGTGGATAACAAAGTTCTCAGCACTTGGTCCACATACCTCATTCACTCCTCCAGAGTCATTGAGGTCCAGTACCAAGATAAAATCAAGACAACATACAAGATAACAGAATAGACTGAAGGCATTCTGGGAGGGAAAGACATCAGCAGGTAGGGTGACCAGAAGAGGACTCTTAAAGGAAGTGGGATTTGAATTTAACTTCTTCTAGAAGCCAGGGATTTTAAGAGTTGGACATAAGAAGAAAGAACATTATAAGCATGGAAGACAGCCAAAGGCTGGAGATGGAAGATGTGGCATGGTGTGTGAAGAAGAACAAGTAAGCAGGGATGGCTGGAGAAAGTAAACAGGTAATGCATGGAGAAGATTCATATGTTAAATATGGAAGGACAGTAAGGAGTCAAGTTGTGAAGAGACTTAAATGTCAAACAAGAATTAATATCTGAACTTGGAGATAAAAGAGAATTGTTGGAGTCTATTGAAGAAGGGGACATAGGATGGAGGTGGGGGAGAAACGTTCTTAGATTTATGCTTTGGGAAAACCACTTTGTTGGCTTTGTGGTGTATTTTACATATGTGGTGGAATGAGAAGAGATTTGAGGAAGAGAGAACAATTGGAAGATTTTTTCAGTAGTTCAGGAGAGAAGTGATTGGGACTTAAAGGATGTTGACTGTGTGAATAGAGAAAAGGAAAATGCTTGAGAGATGTTATAGACAAATTACAAGACTGGTTGTTGATTGAATATGTGGGGTGAAGAAGATTAAGGATCTGAGGTAGTGAATTTAGATGACTAGATGATTGTGCTTCAATCCTGTCTGCTCTTTATGTTAGTTTAGAAAATTGAATCTTGCTGATTAAGGAAAGAGAAAGAGAAAGAGAAAGAGAAACAAAGAGTTTTCACAAAATGTCCAATATTCTGATTAGTGTACAATTTGGGGGAGATAAAAAGGATTTTCCTTTTCAAACATTTTGGTCCCACCTTGAGGGCACTTTGATTTTGGAGGTAATTAGGATTAAAGGATTTGTAATAGATGGATACATATTCACTAAACAATTATGATAACAAGAGGTCTCCCAGGGAACTTTAAAAATTTTGATCATAAACATTTAGATAGGGCTACTGGATTCTGTTGAGGAAACTCACTGTAATCTACAAAATATGGAAAGATTATCCAAGAAATTATTCAAGAAAACTTTTCAGAATGATCAAAAAGAGATGACAATCTATAAATAGAAAGAGTTCATAAGACCCTGACATGGAAACTAAAAATTCAAGTGTTCTACATACAATATCATCAAGACATCATCTTTGTGATGTCATTGGTTCTCTTTGAGAAAAAAGTATGAGCCACAAGAAGTTCCAAAACTTCTACAAGGAATAAATCTAGCAAATTTTATGAAAACAGCAATGAAATCCCAAAGGACAGCCATCAATGAAGATTACAGATTTCTTAAGAAGATTAGCAATGATTGGAGAAATAAGAAGATAACAGATATAATATTAAGATGTATTAGCACCAAACCTATATTTATGGACATCAATGAAGATTACAGATTTCTTAAGATTAGCAATAATTGGAGAAATAAGAAGATAGATATAATATTAAGATGTATTAGCATCAAACTTGTATTTATCTATCCAACAAAATTTAGCTTGCCATGTGAATACAAGAGAACATTTGTGAAGCCTTTAGATTTTAAAAAACTCAGGAGAACTATTTGCATATCAAAGGAATTTTGAAGACAGGCCTTCTAGCCCCAAAGATAAGTACTTAATCTGATTCACACTTTTCAAATCAAAATTAAGCAATAAAATAATTAAATGCAAAAGACTTCAGGATATATTGATTAATTCATCAAAAATTTCAGAAACAGGAAAACGAAACTTTTTTGATAAACAGGAATGCAAGAATTAAAAAATCTATGTAGTTAGTAGTATAATGCATAAGAATTTAGTTTTAGTTTGTTAATAATAATAATTAT
>JAJPUD010029271.1:0-14030 GCA_023553655.1 Myrmecobius fasciatus
TGATATAGGTGAATTTCACCTATTTCTAATGAAAAGACCGGATCTGAACAAAAAATTCGACACCCAAACACAGAACTCAAGAGATGCATAAAAAGGTAAAAAGGAAAGGACTCTTGAGAACTTTATTTTTACTAGGGGGATGCTTAAAGTTTGGGGGTATAATTAACTAGATATTACTTTGATAATATGAAAAAGAGAGCTAGAGGGGAAAAGGTTGTCATACTGCGGAAAAGAGGGGATAAGTGGTAAAAATAAGATCAAAAAAGAGGTTAAAAACAAGGTAAAATCTCTTGAAGAGGCAAAGAAAACCTAATATAATTGAGAGAAAGAGGGGAGGGAGTTGAGCATTGTGTAAATTTTACTCTCATCAGGTTGGGCTCTAAAAGTGTATACCAGACACTTGATTTCACATAGAAACTTGTCTGTTGCTAAGGGAAGTGGGAGGGAAAGGAGGAAAAGAAAGGGATAAACTAATAGAAGGCAAAATAGAAGAATCAGGGGAAAGGAGTAAAAACAGGGGGAAGAGATCTAAAGGATGGAGTATTGTTTGGGGGAGAGGGTCATCAAAAGCAAAGTACTGAGGAGGAGGGAAGGGAGAAAGGGGAAAGGAAAGGGGAAAACATAACTTGGGTAAATAAGATGGCAGGAAATAAAGAATTAGTTATTCTATCTGTGAACGTGAATGGGATGAACTCTCCCATAAAGTGGAAGCGGATATCAGACTGGATTAAAAACCAGAATCCCACAATATGTTGTCTACAAGAAACACATCTAAAACATAGTGACACATATAGGATGAAGGTAAAAGGCTGGAGCAGGACCTATTATGCTTCAGATGAACAAGAAAAAGCAGGGGTAGCAATCCTTATCTCAGATCAAGTAAAAGCCAAGATTGATCTAATCAAAAGAGATAAGGAAGGAAACTATATTTTATTAAAGTGTACCATAGATAATGTAGCAATATCTATATTAAACATATATGCACTAAGTGCAATAGCACACAAATTCCTAGGGGAGAAATTAAGAGAGATGCAAGAAGAAATAGACAGCCAAACGATACTAGTGGGGGATCTCAACCTTGCTCTCTCAGAATTAGATAAATCAAACCACAAAATAAACAAGAAATAAACTAGGCAGATAAACCAATTGTTAAAAAAGTTAGGTATGATAGATCTATGGAGAAAGTTGAATGGAGACAGTAAGGAGTTTACTTTTTTCTCAGCAGTCCATGGAACCTATACAAAAATTGACCATGTGTTAGGGCATAAAAACCTTAAAATCAAATGCAGAAAGGCAGAAATAGTAAATGCATCCTTTTCAGATCATGATGCAATAAAAATCACATGCAATATAAGGCCAGAAGAAAATAAACCAAAAGTTAATTGGAAATTAAATAATCTAATCCTGAAGAATGAATGGGTGAAAGAGCAAATCATAGACACAATCAATAATTTCATCCAGGAGAATGACAATAAGGAGACAACACCAAAATTTGTGGGATCCGGCCAAAGCGGTTATAAGGGGCAATTTTATATCTCTAGATGCTTACTTGCATAAAATACAGAAAGAAAACATCAACAAATTGGGCTTGTTATTAAAAAAAAAACTAGAAAAAGAACAAATTAAAAACCCTCAATTAAATACCAAATTGGAAATTCTAAAAGTAAAAGGAGAAATTAATAAAATTGAAAATAAGAAAACTATTGAGTTAATAAATAAAACTAAGAGTTGGTTCTATGAAAAAAACCAACAAAATAGATAAGCCTTTAGTTAATTTGATAAGGAAAAGGAAAGAGGAAAATCAAATTGTTAGTCTCAAGAATGATAAGGGAGAACTTTCCTCCAATGAAGAGGAAATCAGAGCAATAATTAGAAGTTACTTTGCCCAACTTTATGCCAGTAAGTTTGATAATCTAAATGAAATGGAGGAATATGTACAAAAATATAGATTGCCCAGGTTAACAGAAGAGGATATAAATTATTTAAATAGCTCCATATCAGGAAAAGAAATAGAACAAGCCATTAACCAACTCCCTAAGAAAAAATCTCCAGGGCCAGATGGATTTACATGTGAATTCTACCAAACATTCAAAGAACAATTCATTCCAATACTACACAAACTATTTGAGAAATTAGGGACAGAAGGTATACTGCCAGAATCCTTCTATGAGACCGATATGGTGCTGATAGCTAAACCAGATAGGGTAAAAACAGAGAAAGAAAACTATAGAACAATTTATCTAATGAATATTGATGCAAAAATTTTAAATAAGATATATAGCAATGAGATTACAGAAAGGCATGCCCAGGATAGTACACCAAGTAGGATTTATACCAGGGGTGCAGGGCTGGTTCAATATTAGGAAAACTATCAGCATAATTAATTATATTAATAACCAAACTAACAAAAACCATATGATTATCTCAATAGATGCAGAAAAAGCCTTTGATAAAATCCAACACCCTTTCCTATTAAAAACGCTAGAGAGTATAGGAATAAATGGGCTTTTCCTTAAAATGATCAGTAGCATCTATTTAAAACCATCAGCAAGCATCACATGTAATGGAGACAAACTAAAACCATTCCCAATCACATCAGGAGTGAAACAAGGCTGCCCACTGTCACCATTACTATTCAATATTGTATTAGAAATGTTAGCTTTAGCAATGAGAAGAAAAAGAGATAAAAGGAATCGGAGCAGGTAATGAAGAAACCAAATTATCACTCTTTGCAGATGACATGATGGTATACTTAGAGAACCCTAGAGACTCAACTAAAAAACTACTAGAAACAATTCACAACTTTAGCAAAATGGCAGGATTCAAAATTAATCCACATAAATCATCAGCATTTTTATATATTACCAACAAAGTTCAGCAGCAAGCAATGCAAAAAGAAATTCCAATCCAAATAGCAGATGATAGGATAAAATATTTGGGAATATATCTGCCAAGGAAAAGTCAGAAACTATACTAACTAAATTACAAAACACTTTCCACCCAAATGAAATCAGACCTAATCAATTGGAAAAATATTAAGTGCTCATGGGTAGGCAGAGCAAACAAGAAAAATGACAATACTACCCAAAGTAATCTACTTATTTAGTGCCATACCAATCAAACTCCCAAGAAATTATTTTATAGATCTAGAAAAAATAGTAGCAAAGTTCATTTGGAAGAACAAAAGGTCAAGGATCTCAAGGGGATTAATGAAAAAAAAGGCAGATGAAGGTGGCCTTGTTGTACCAGATCTAAAACTATATTATAAAGCAGTGGTCATCAAAACCGTTTGGTACTGGCTAAGAAATAGAGCAGTCGATCAGTGGCACAGGATAGGATATCAGTACAATCTAGGCAATAACCTTAACAATCTAGTATTCGATAAACCCAAAGACCCCAGCTTTTGGGATAAATACTCACTATTCGGCAAAAACTGCTGGGAAAATTGGAAACTAGTGTGGAAGAAATTAGGGCTTGACCCATACCTGACACCACATACCAAGATAAGATCTAAATGGGTTCATGATCTAGATATAAAAAGGGACTTTGTAAGCAAGTTAGAGGAACGTTATATAGTTTATCTCTCAGACCTGTGGAGATGGAATAAATTTATGTCCAAAGAAGACCTGGAACTCCTAATTGAACACCAGATGGATAATTTTGATTATATTAAGTTAAAAATTTCTGTACAAACAAAACAAATGCAGACAGGATTAGGAGGGAAGCATCAAATTGGGAAATCATCTTTACATTTAATGATTCTGATAAAGGCCTCATTTCTAAAATATAGAGAGAATTGTCTCATATATAAGAATATATAAGAATTCAAGCCACTCCTCAGTAGATAAGTGGCCAAGGGATATGAACAGATAATTTTCAGATGATGAAATTAAAACCATCTCTAGTCATATGAAAAGTTGCTCCAAATCACTATTGATCAGAGAAATGCAAATTAAGACAACTCTGAGGTACCACTACAACCCTGTCAGATTGGCTAAAATGACAGGAAAAGATAACGATGAATGTTGGAGGGGATGTGGGAAAACTGGGACACTAATACCTTGTTGGTGGAACTGTGAACGGATCCAACCATTCTGGAGAGCAATTTGGAGCTATGCTCAAAAAGTTGTCAAACTGTGCATACCCTTTGACCCAGCAGTGTTTCTACTGGGCCTATATCCCAAAGAGATCTTAGAGGAGGGAAAGTAACCCACCTGTGCAAGAATGTTTGTGGCGGCCCTTTTTGTAGTGGCTAGAAACTGGAAACTGAAGGGATGCCCATCAATTGGAGAATGGATGAATAAATTATGGTATATGAATGTTATGGAATATTATTGCTCTGTAAGAAACGACCAGCAGGACAATTTCAGAGAGGCCTGGAGGGACTTGCATGAACTGATGCTGAGTGAAACGAGCAGAACCAGGAGATCATCATACACAGCAACCACAGTATTTCATGATGATCAATTCTGATGGACATGGCTCTCTGCAACAAAGAATTGTCTCAAACCAGTTCCAGTTGTCCACAGAAGAAAACCATATACACCCAGAGAGAAGGACATGAAATATGGACCACAACGTAACATTTTCATGATCTCTATTGACATTTGCTTGCATTGTGTTTCCTTTCTCTGATTCTTTTTTTTTTCTTGTAGATAGGATTTTTCTTGCATAACTTCTCAAGCATTTCAACATTATTAACATGTAGTGGACTTCCTGCCATCTAGGGGAGGGGAGGAGACTGGGGGTAAAATTTGTAATGAAAAGCTTTGTAAAGATCAACATTGGGGAACTACCATATATATGTTATACAAATAAAAAGCTTTAATAAAAAAATTAAAAAATAAAACGAGTATGGATTAAAGACAGTATGTTTGTATTTGCATTTCATTATTATAGTTAAGCTTCAATCATCAGGGAGATCCCCACCCCTTTTTCTTTTTATGGAGGAAAATAGATGCTGAAAAAATTATCCATATACCTTTTCAAATATCAAGTAAAGTAAATAGAACCAAGAAAACAAAAATGCAATGATTGCCAACATATAAATGAAAAGATACCTAAAAGGAAACAGAATTCTTAACAATGAGAGGAAAATGAAGCATTTGAAAAAGATATAGCATCATCCCTCCTTCTTAAGAGCACAAAATTTTATGACTACTAAGACAGATTATTGTACATATCATCTTGAAAAGATGCTGAATTCTATAGTTTTTGCTTAATTATTTGTCTTTGACACAAGGGAGGATTCAATCTGTAGTAAAATGGAAAATAATTGATGAAGCACAGATAAATAATGATGTTGCATTTTCCATTTTACTACTACTTTCAGCCACAAATTCTTTTCCTTTTTTGCTATTTATCCAGGAGAATGCAAGTTCCTTTAGGACAGGAACTGTTTCATTTTTATTTTTGTACACATAGTATCTAGCAAGTACCTAAGATATTACTGCATGCTTATTGAGTTGAGGGGAGAGAAGGAAAATGATGTAAAGACAAAAGGCATCATGAGGGTGCATTTTTTTAAAAAGTCAAACTAACAATAAAAAAGAATATAGGAATAAATTTTATGCTATATTCTTGCTTTCAGAATTTCAAGTTTTGCATTTTTGACTTTCACCCTGACAATTTATGGACAGCTCCTTAGTGCTATCTATCTCTTCCCTACCCTCAGCTTTTCCATGGAAGCTGCCATTGCTCTAGACTCAAATTGCCTTCCTTCTTGTTAGAAGAACATTAGCAGCTGTAATGGCACCTGATTGACTCTTTCTCCCATAAGAAATGAAAGACCATTATAAGAAGGACAACTTCAGAAAAAAAGTGGACAGCTGTCCAAAGCATTTTGGTCTATGGAGCAGATATTCACAGATTTATACTTTAGAATGGTTCTCTACCATTCCAATTCACGAAAAGAGGCCAGTTACAGTGGGTGAATTGGTAGACTCAGCATCACGAAGCCCTGTGCTTAAAACCCAACTTCTGATACTATGTAATAATAGGTTAGTCATTTAACTTCTCTGAGTTTTAATTCCCCCTGAGTTTAGTTTAGTATTAGTTAAGACTAATAATAAATTCCTTATTATAACATACTGTGAAGTTGTTATGAGGTTTAAATGAGAAAATGTTTGCAAAATGATTTGAAAACTTTAAGTATTATATATTATATATATATATATATATTATATAAAAGACAAACATTTCTCTTTCTGTGAATGCTATGGAAATTGTCTAATATAAAATTACAGATTAACTTATTTTTATTGAAAAATATAGTATTACTTGACTTTTTAAGACATAGGTCTTTTTAAAATATGCTATGCAAATTTTTTTAGTTTTATCAAAATTTAGAATGTGATCCAAGACAACCAGAACAAGAGGATTTTGAGAAAAATTAAAATCATGACCATTTTCAGCTTGGCCTTTCTCTGGGTGACAAGTGGGGCTGTTTTAAGGATATGATATTGTTAAGTGAAGGAAATAAAATATGTTGGTCCCTGAGAGCCTGCTAGACTCAGATTTTTTATTAATAAAATTTATCTTTCTTATTAAGCTAAAACTCAGACAAAGATTCTATATATACTCAATAGTTACAGAAAATCACATTCAGGAAAACTAATAGAAAGTCAAGTCTTAGTTTCACATCATATTTTGAGTGCTCCTGTAATTAAAATGTGAAATATACCTTCAAACTATTAGGATTTTCACACATATAAAAATTTAGGTTATGTATAGGAACACACAAAAGATTGATCAGAAATGTATCCATTTTCCAGGAATAAGTACTGAATTGAGGATAGCAGCTGAACAGAACAAATTGAGACCCAACCTTAAGAGCTAGCCAAAGCCACTTAGGGCAGCAGATAATGCAATACATTGACCAGAAAATACAACAAAGGGATTAACTATTTTTTAAGTGTTACTATAATTCAAAAGTTTAAGCTAAGGCCTTAGGTGTTGATCAAAATCATTATATGACAAAAATGGGCACTATTGTAAGCACTGCTTTATTCTCTTTCATTTCTACAAATGTGTTAAACTCACATTGATAAATATGTAAACATCTCCTACATTTTAAATTAAATTTAATTAAATTTAATTTAAATTAGATGTGATTCATTATTGAATTATAAAATTTTTGAATGGTGACAAATAAAATATTCATTTAAAAGCATATCTGGAATCATGAGAGCTTTTAGTTATCATAAATTTTCTCAATTAGCATATGCCAAAAATAAAACACAATGTCTATTGGTACATAGTAGCTCTTTTCCTTAATCTCTTTGCCTAAGACGTTTACTTCATTTTTCAATATATTACTTAGGTATAGGTTTGATTTTGTTGGTTGCCTTGAAGAAGAAGCTGCCAGAGTTCCTCGTTGCTCTTAGGACCAAATGCAAACTCCTTAATTAACATTTAAAGTTCTTCATTAGCTGCCTTTTGTGTAATTTTCTAATTATTATACATGACTATCCCTTACTCCCTTTATATTCTAGCACAATGGTATCAAACTTATATAGAAATGGAGACTAACACATTTTTATGTTAATAAGAGTTCTTCATATCCCCCCAAAATGGGAACACCTTCACAATGGGGTAAGCAGAGGTAAAGACAATAATGTTTGATTCATTTTTTACTTAACTGTTTTGTACAGTCAGGACTGACTTGTGAGCACAAAATTCAAAAGCAATAACAAATTGGAAGGACTGAAGTGATGGGATATATGTGGCAAATTAGGCAACTCCAATTTAAGCTGCTTAATAAACTATTAATGCCACAAATAGAAAATAAGTGAAAAAGGGACATTACCACAAAATCTTTCAATTTCTTAAGGAAGATGAATTGATTTAAATTAATCACCACAATGAGAAAATCAAAAGAATCTCAAAACTAGCTATGTCAACAAATACTCACCAGTTAGATATGGCAAGTATGATCAATGCTGGTTTAGGATACAAACTCCTTTGTAAAATGTCATTGAAATAATGAGCAGCAGCATCTCATTAAGAAGCAAGAAATAGTGGGGGATGGGGAAGAATTAACTTAAATTTAATTAAATATCTAACCCGGTTCTGTCATAATGAAGTCATTTAGAAATGAAACTAGAATATGACCAGTAAGTAAATGAAATATGGAAATGACCTATTAAAATGTCTAAAACAAATTTTTTTCTTAGCCAATGACATTGGAGCTATCACTATATAGTTTATTGTTTCTTGATTGTCTAGACTTAAGAAAGTTATGAAGAAAGTGCTATTGTAGACTTAACTTAAAAGTGTCCTAAATGCTTTTCTTTCTTTCTTTTTTTGGCAAGAAGAAGTTATTGGTTGTTAAACATTTACCAGCATACCCCTGTTACTGAGAACAACAAGTTGTACAGTATAGAGTAGAAGGATCAAACATGCTGCAGAAATACTCCAGAGTGCACTGGAAATATGATTAAAAATATAACTGGGGATTATTTAGCAAAATAAATAAAATACCACAAAACATGGATAATATTAAATTTAAAATTAAGAATCATCCTCAGGAAAACTTATGTAGAGATTAGTAGCCCTCATTTCTATTTGAATTTGTCAGCACTGGACTGGAGCATAAAATGAGTTAGGTGTAATAAGCCCAGAAATCTTGCCAGATTGTGAAGAGTTTTAAATGTTAAGCAGGAGAGAGTGTTATTTGGCCTTAAAAGCAATGAGAAGCCCTGGAAGTTCTTGTTGAGAGAAGTGAAAAGTCAAACCTATGTATAACAGGATCAGTTTGGCAATTATAAGAGCATTGCATTGGAGAAGGGAGAAACTGTCTCTGATAAAAGTCCAAGTAGAAAGCTATTGCAATAGTCCAAATGAGAGGTAACAAGAATCTGGACTAGGCTGATTTTGATGTGTTAAAAGTGAAGAGGATAGATATGACTAGGAAGTAGAAATGAAATAAAAACAAAGATGAGAGAACAGCTGGATTAGACAAGTACTGTGTACACAGAGGAGATTCATGGTAGAGGTGACACAATTTGGAAGCTTTTGAAAGATTGATTCCCAAGATAAGTAAAAGAAAGGAGACTGTCAAACACTTGAGGAAAACCACAGATCTTATTTCACTGAAAAGGGGAGATAAAAAAATCTCTATAAAGTTTTTATGAGAATAAAGCATCCTTGAGCAAAGGTAGAAGAAAGGCACTTTTTCAAACAATATTCTATAGCAGATAACATCCTTACAATTGTGCTAGTCCAGAAAAACTTAAGAGTTTAATGGATTTAGCCTTTATTATAACAGTCTCTATCCTATTCTCTCCTCCTCTTGCCTGCATCCCTTATGTTCTTCCATGCTAGAAATTTCTCTCTCTCATATATCCCCCCTGCCTATAATATAAAAAATTTAAAATTAATCAGACAGGCCTATGATATCCTACCCCTCCCTGTAAAACATCAAAGTTCATTCCTAAGCTGGTCTGATGAATGGAGTAAAGATGCCATGAAGATTTCTGGCCATCAAGACATGGTAAGAACTTGGGACAACAAAGCATCAGACCTTGGGGGCATCCATTCAAATGCCCTTAAAGCTGTTAAGCCTGAACAACTTGTAACATTCTTGGGTATCCTTTCTTCCTTCTCTTATTCTGAAGGTGTTAGTTGCTGACATAATTTAGGGGACAAATGCTACCTAATCATCTCTCCTGCCCTTTCATATTCTTAAGGATCTCCATGTAAATCATAACTTTCCTTTAAAAGTACTAAATAAAAACCAACCGCCTTTAATGTAGAATGATTTATATAATTCTTCTGTCAAGTTTCCATAAATAGATTTTCAAATCTAATAGATTTGAAAAGCATTCATAAAACTCACCAAAAACTGAAAAAAAAATACACGATCACATTGTGTCCATTAGTTTGTGGGGGTAGAGGGTATTTTGTTTTCTTTTGGGCATTTGATCATGTAGAACAGAATGTGTTTTTAAAGGCTCTCTTCCAACTAGGTGTCTCCCAAACATATGTTAAAATCATATGAGATTCCTTGAAATATGTTACCATTCTGAGATATTTTAATTATTCATTGACTATTAATGTAGTCAAGGTGCATACTTGTCAATGATATTTGTTATTATCATTGAAAAGATTCAATGCACAGTAAGAAGCAGAGGGAGTCTTCAATGGACACAAGGAAAAACAAGTTGAATAAAATGCTGATAGTATTTGACAAGAGCTTCTTAATGTGGACTCCATGTACTTCCAAAGAGTCCATGGGTAGATTATCAAAGAGTTTGTGAATTGAGATTTAGAAAAATCATATTTATTTTCACTAATTAATTTAGACCTGAAATTTACCATTTCCTTTAATTATTTAAAAATATTATTTTGAGAAAGAATCCATGGACTTTCCTGGAATACAAAAAAAAAATTAAGTACAAGACAGAAAAGTTTAAGAACTCCTGGCCTGGGTTATTCTATGCATCCTGATGTTCCATCTGTAGAGGTGGTCCATATATAAATATATCTTGGGAAGACATTTTGGTCAATGAACTGGAAGTAAATAATAGAGAACAGACTGAATTGCATTTGGGAAAGTGTGCAGTATTTTTAGTAACTCCAAACTTCTAACTTCCAAACTTAAACATCCTATCTTTAAAAACTAATATTCATTAGGTTTTAATGTTTAATATTAAATTAATAATATTATTAATATTTAATAAATAATTTATTATTCATTAAATGCTGATATATGTGTTTGACATTTAATATCACACTCTTTAAACAATTACAGTTTAGGTCGCCTCACAGGTAATAAATAAGTTCATGATGCATAGGAATACGTAACAATAGATTAGCAATGAAGAACTATGGGGAAGATATGATATGAAAGATCTCATTATGAAGATATGACAAAAAAGGATGCTAGCCAATCATTTGGTTAAAGCAATATATATTTAATGCATTCAATTCTCAATTATTGCTTGCTATTTACATCATGACAAGATAACAAGAAGGAAAAAAAAAAGCTGCCATTACATGCCAGACATTATACTAAGATACTCTTGACACTGAAAATCAGATATCAAGGAAAATTTATTAAAGGAGAATCTTAAGGAATCGTCCTAACATTTCTGGACAGAAGTAGGTCCCATTGCTCTTCAAGAAGAGGGAGCACTGAATGCAGAAATGGGGGAACCATTATATTTGTTTGTGTGATGAATCTCCTCCCTTCAGAAAAAGGATTGTTCCGTTTTATCTGGGTTACAATCTTTCTCAAACACCCACTACATGTTTCCCTTTAATATGTATAAAACATGCCCTCCCCCCAATCATATATCCCATGTTCAAAAATGGCAAAAAATTCCTCCTCTAGAGTATGTTGTTTAATCTTCAATTAGCCTATTAAACAGGTGCAATAGTGATTTGGTCAAGTCCTGCCATTGACCCCAACTAATTTGGGCTGGGTGGGCTATTATCTTAAATTTAAATGCACAGAAGTGTCTGATCCCTAAATTCACTTCCTTCAATGAGTTATTTCTGCTTTCACCACCTTACCTGCTAAGATCAAGCAAACCCTCAGAATAATACAGAGTGAAATGGTGAGCATCATTACAAAGGTAAATATGATGTGTAAATGGAAAGATTCCTTTTTTGATCTTTAAATTTGGGGTTTTAATTTCTAAAAATAAATAAAAGACAGAGGAAAAATAATAGATTGTTTCAAAAGCAACAGGATACCTACTGAGCTACATAAAGCATATAACCACTTTTTGATTGCTGTCATCATTATAGTCATCCACATAGAATTGCTATAAGACAGTATATTCCTCTATGAGACCTAGGATTCACAAGTTGTAATAGGCCACTATATAAGAGCTGATATTATGTTTCCATATGATTTTCAATGGTGTACTCCTTCAGCATAATATTGAAAACTCCTCAGAAATAAACAGATATAACACTTTAAGAAAGTTTCAGAAAGTTTCAGACATTTATAACTGAGCCAAGGGCAGTGCAATTGTTTATTGCATGACTGAGGAAATCTGATGACAGAAAGCAAGCAGAGAAATACTAAGTAATGGTCAAAGATTAATATAAAGAAATAAAATATCAAAATTGGAGAGGTCGAGTCTCTATACAAGTAGAACAGATTTCTTGTTCTAGGATATTCCTCTACATTAAATGAATAAACGCAAGCTAGGTATCAAGCATAGGATTGATCAAATGATGAAGAACTCAGAAGCATTCACTAGCTTAAATCTGATCAGAGAGGAGAGGAGTCAAGATACTGTAAACTGGTTTTCAACTGACCTAAGAGACAGTATCAAAAGCCAGCCACCATAAGCTTTTGAAAAACCCACATCTCTCCCAGGCTCTAGTCTAGTTATAATAACCAAAGAGAATTTTGACAGAACCAGTTTATGCTGGCTTTTTGGAATGATGGTTGAGAAGCATGTCTCCTTGTCAAGTGCAGAAGAAAGTGTGTTTTGTGATCCTTGGGAATGGATGAAGAATCTGTGGTGAAGATAGGGAGGTGGAAGGTGATATGAAACTTCTTCATTGGAAAAGTTATAATAATGAAACCTTAAATAATTATATGAAGAGCTTTTGAGGAACTGGCATATACAGTGTATTTTGGAAAGTTAATTTCCTACAGAAAACAAATAGAAAGGAATAATTATGCCTATTTCCTAAAAAACTGAATTTAGCTCTTATTTTAAAAGAGAAAGCGAGGGAAAATTCTTAAAACCTTAATCAGTTTCTGAAAAGAGCTGTTTAGTATATAACTGTTTCTAAATAAATAAAAAATTGATGATTTGGCATAACTCTGGTTATGAACATTTTTATAGCTAAAATTGTAAGAAAAACATACCTATATTTGTATGTGTGTATGTATGTCTCTTTGTTTTATTATTGTTTATTATTATTATTAATACCTTATAGGTAATCTGCAATTTTAATATTTAATTACAGAGAAATAATTGCTATTGGAAAAGGAAACTTCTCCAATTTAATGAATAATTAAAATAATAAGAAAGATTGCAATTTTACTAATGAAAAGTAAATTATCTGTATATTAACCTAGATTTGTCTATACCTAAGGAAGATAAAAGTAAATAAGAAAATGAGTCAAGCTGAAGGATAGTACACAAATGTAATTAGCCAGACTCCATTTGACCAATTGCAATTTTAAAAAATTGTACTCAGAGCTAGGGGGGCGGAGCCAAGATGGCAGAGTGAAAAGGTGACTTTCTGCCTCTCCTCCAATCTTCTCTCAAATCAACAATAAAATAAGCCTCTGAACTGATCTTCAAGTCAACGAACTCAGAAATATTTGCGCACTGCTCTCTGGATAACTTCATATCAGGTTAGTGGGACTCGAACAGAGATATAAATAGACACCCCTGTGTAGGCCGGATGTGAGGGTGGGACTCAGCTCAGCCCATCCTGGCAGAAATTCCAAACTCCAAACTCCAAATTCCAAACACCTGTAGTTTGTCTGAGGCACTCAGGACACTCTGCCCTGATTGGGGTCAGGTGTTCTGGCAGACTTGCCTTGTTTAAGGAGTAATTCTAACTTAGTCCTAGCCCCCACCGGCCCAGCACCTTAAGTCAACTCGCCGAAGTGCCCCAGGGCAAAGCTTTTTCAGCCACCGTTTTTGTTTTCCCTACCTTAAAGAGATATCCACGCTGTATAAAAAAAAAATGAGGAAGAAGCAGAAGAGAGCTCTCACCATAGACACCTTTTATCAAGGCAAAGAAACATTGACCCCAGATCCAGAGGTTCCTTTAGACAAAACTCAAGAGAAAATCAGCAAGGACCATCACTGGTCCCCTTTTCAAAAGGCCTTTCTGGAAGATTGCATAAAGAACCTCAAAAGAGAGCTGGAGGACAAATGGGAAAATAAAATGAAATCAGTGCAAGAAGGATACAGTATCTTGCAAGAAGGATATGATGCCCTGCAAAAGAGATATGAAAAAGACACACACACATTGAAAAATAAAATTAGTGAACTGGACATTGAAAAATAAAATTAGTGAAGTGGAAAAAGAGTGCAATGAACAAA
>JAJPUD010029272.1:0-14030 GCA_023553655.1 Myrmecobius fasciatus
CTCTTTCTGTCTCTCTCTGTTTATCTGTCTCTATCTCCCCTCTCTCTTCTTCCCTCCCTCCCTTCCCTCTCTATCTCTTTCTTTCTGTCTATCTGTCTCTCCTTCCCTCCTTCATTCCATCTTTGTCTTTCGTTTCCTCCCTCTCTCCTTCCCCCCTCCCTATCTCTCCAAAGTACTTACCTGGCAGGATAACTGAAGGTTATCCTCTGAAACAAGGAGGAGGCAGCAGGTTGAAGACTCCGTCTCTTGTTGCAACTAATAAAGTAAAGTAATAAAATAAAACTAATAAAGTAATAAAATAAAGGGTCCCAGACAAACCGTTTTCCACCTACTTAATCAAAGGGCTTACTAATTCTCCTCCTTTAGGCACCCTCCCTGGTTTAACCTACTTCTAAGATCTATCTCTGCAGGCCAAGAGCTGACTCCCCAAATGCAGGATCCCTGCTGTTTCCCTCAGATCATGGCCTATCAGACTTGGGCTCTTTCCTTTTAAAGAAGAGTTTTCTGGCCCTTAGAGTCAAGATCTCCTGAGGACAGGACCTCTGAATTCCCTTCCCAGTGGAAGTGCTGTTTATGTCTAGGGAATAGGGATGGAGGGGACCATAGTGGAGATTTGGAAGGGTAGAAGTGGGAAAAGCAGTCCAACTCACATAATGGAGTACTTTGAGCTGAAGGGAAGAGGCATCCAGGTCATAGAGTTCCCCTGGAAGGGGCAGGGGGCCAGAGTTAGGAGAGGAAAAGGTGAAAACCACCCCCAACTCCCCATGCTCCTGGCCCATCCCATTGCATGAGATCTTTTCCCATTCACCTCTCTCTCTCTCTCTCTCTCTCTTTCTCTCTCTCTCTCTCTGTCCCTGTCTCTCTTTGTCCTTGTCTCTCTGTCCCTGTCTCTCTGTCTCTGTCTGTCTCTGTCTCTCTGTCTGTCTCTGTTTCTCTGTGTGTGTCTCTCTGTCTCTGTTTCTCTGTCTCCATCTGTCTCCGTTTCTCTCTGTGTCTCTCTGTCTGTCTGTCTCTCTGTCTCTGTCCCTGTCTCTCTGTCTCTGTCTCTGTCTCTCTGTTTCTCTCTCTGCCTGTCTCTCTCTGTCTCTGTCTGTCTGTCCGTCTCTCTCTCTCTCTCTCTCTCTCTCTCTCTCTCTCTCTCTCACACACACACACACACACACACACACACACACACACACACACACACACGATCTGTTTTGCAAACCCGCTCCTCTCCCCTCCTCCAGCCCAGCCCTCCCCACTGCCTCACCACACAGCTGCAGAATCCGGCTGTCCAGGTCACTGTAGCCACCTGTCCCGACAGACAAGGCTCCATCTGGCCGAGCCAGTGAGGTGGGTAGGGAAGAGGGCTCTGGCACGGGTCGGGGCCGGGGCTGACGCTGCTGCAGAGTCCGCAGCCTTTTCAAGGCCACAAGCGTCTGGAGGGGACAGACTGGATATGAGGGGCAGCATCAGGGGCGTAGGGACCCCAAGCACTGGCCATTCCCATCCCTCCTTGTGGACAGCACCCACCCTCTCCTCTCCCAGGATCCCAAGAGTCTCTCAAGAAACTTCAAGTGGCCCAGAAGATGACCCAAAGGATGGCCCAGAGGCTTCTGGCTCAGACTGAGAAGAGAGCACCCTTCGGTGTGCAGCAGATCAGATAGACAGCCACTCTCTCTGGACCTTTTCCCTACACGTGGTTCTTTGGGGTACTGACCCCCACCCTCTACATCCCCCACATTCTCAGCTCCCCCATCCAATCTGTACTATCCAGACTGCTCCACCTGAAGACAATGGGAGAGGCTCGGGCCCCACTCACGTGCTTCTCGATGGCCTGCAGGCTCTGCTCATCCCCCTCACTGAGTTGAGCACAGTGTACCTGGAAGGGGACAGAGACCCCTGACTAAGCCAGTCCATTCCTTCCACCCCTTCCCTCAAGACCCGCATCCTCCCAACATATACACCCCCACCAAAAAAAAGTCCTGAAAATGGTCTCCCTTCTATTTCCATCCTATAAATCCTCCTCCCACCATTGAAATTAAAACCATGTACTAAAACCTTCCAAGGCTGATCCACAGAGATGATTCTAACTCCCCCATTTAATACAAATAGTCTTATCCCCATTTTACAGATGGGGAAACTGAGGTTCAAGATAAGTAACTTGACTGTGGTTATACAACTAGTAAGTATTTACTTACAAAACAGCATTTCATTCAATTCAATTTTATTTAGCAACTATCAGGTGCAAAACAACACTCAGGACTCCTAATTTTAATTTCAAGATTCTTATCATAGCTTCATATACTTCTTCCTATGCTCTATTCCAACTTATTCAAGTATGAACAATATTCCTCTCTCTCTCTCCACACATACACACTCACACTCACACACACACACTCTCTCACACACACTCACACACCCACACTCACATACACTCACACACACTCACATGCACACACACTCACACACACACTCACATTCACACACACACACACACACACACACACACACACACACACACACACACCACACCCTCAGCTCAGAGCTGCACTACTCAAGAGAAGGCAAAGCATCCTCTCATCTGCACACCTGGCAGGTATGTTTATGCCTGCCGATCTCTCTGACATATGGTGACCCAGAAGTCACTGTGGTCCCTGCATGTGTCTCTAACTGAAAAAACCACAGAACCACAGATTCAGAGGGTATCCAGTTCAGCCTCTTTTCTACAGCAGGATTTCTACAGCATCCTGGTGAAAGTGGGCAGAGAGACCCTGCAGCCTCTACTTAGACACCTCCAATCATAGGAAGCTCACTCCCTGCAGAGGCTATCATTCCAAAATGTGATTGCTCTGATCAGTAGAAAGGTCTTTCTTACATTGGGCTGTATGAACTAGCTCTGCCCCGAGGAGCTAGCTACCCAGAACATCTGAAAGGATAGATGATATGAGACAGGTTCGAATCCTGTTCTGCTATTTACTACAGTCCCCAATCTGAACTTCAACTTCCTTACCTATGAATAAGGAGGGTGGGAAGGAGGGGAAGTTCCTTAAATAACTGTTTGAATAAGTGAAGACAGCTACTTCGTCTCCCTTAAATCTCCCCTTCTCCAGGTTAAGTAAGTATAGTTTCCTGCTTCCCTCCATCCACCTCCCATAGCCTGCTCTTTCACTAGCTTGGTCACCTCCCTCTGAATTCATTCTAATTTATCAATGTCCTTCTTAAAATGTAATTCCCAGAATTAAATATACTATTGCAAATGAGTTTTGAGGAGAGCAGAAGATAAGACTATCGCCTCCCTCCTTCTGGATGCTGACTTTATTAATGAAGTCTAAAGCCCCACTAGCTCTTAATGTCCTCTCTGTCATACTACTGTGGAGAAAGGGACAAATTCAGGACTATATAGTGGAAATTACAAAGTCCTTCTCCTCTATTTGCTTCCCTTTTTTCCCTTCCTCCCCAACACGCCTGCCCGAATCCCCTCCAGCCTTTCTTCTTTGATTTTTCTTTCTTCTGTGATTCTTCTCTGAATCACAAAAAGGATGGAACATCCAAATTTCATGGGGATCCTGCTGCCAGGTAAAAGGTTGTTCATCCGGTCTCCTTGTAAAGACCTTCAGAGACTCACTTCCTCCCAACAAGGCAGCTCAGTCCATGTATGAACAGCTCTGGTTATTAGAACGTAGTATTCCTTAACACTGAGCTGAAATCCATCTCAGCAGCTTTTCATTGCTCCAGTTGGAACGTCTGGAGCCAAACTGGACAAGTCTGACCCTCTTCCACAGGCTGATCTCTTAAATACTAAATCTCCTCCCTATTTTGATGAAGTCACCACTCTCCCCAGTGTCCCCCCTCCATGCCCCATCTCACCTTCATTCCGATATCCCTGCAGAGTATGTGCCCCATGCTCTCCCCAGGAAGATACACAGAAAGATGGGGATACCTCAGTTTTTATACCCAGCCCAGAAGCATCCCCAGCCACATTATCACTGCATTTAACACAGTGCACTCTTTAATTACTGCAGAGTGAAGACAGACATGATCAGGCTTGTGCCAAATTAATCTTCCTTACCTACAAGTCTGACCATGTAACTTTCCTGCTCTGGAAACTTCACTGGCTCCCTACTGCTTTCCTAGTAGGGATAAACATGCCTTAGCCTGGCATCCAAAGGCCAGCTGCTTCCATTTGCAATCTGATTTCCCCAGGATGCCCTTTTTGACACTGCCCTGTCCAGGTGGTGTGAGCTTCCAAATCTCATCCTGCTCTCTCCTTTCCAAGCACAGAATCCCTATCAGGAAGGCACTCCCTTCTCTTCTCTTTCTCAAAGAAATTAAAGCCATTTCTAGTCATATGCTCACTATTGATTAGAGAAATGCAAACGAGGACAGCTCTGAGGTACCACTACATTCTCAGATTGGCTAAGTGACAGGAAAACATGGACATCTTCAATGTCCAACTTAAGCCCTGCCTCTAACAGGAAGCCTTCCCAGGTCCATCCAGATGAAAGTGAGCTCCAACTCATCACACCGCTTTGCCTCACAAAATTACAGAATCTCAGGTGTTGGATAGAAATTCAGATGCCCTATGATCCAAGTAGATTGTGGGCAGAGATCCCTGATAACAACTCCCGGACCAAGTGTCCAGCTTCTGCTGGGGGACCTACCAACTCTATGAGGTGAGCCCATTTAAAAAGTATTATGGGTTGGATTTGTGCTGATCACACCCTACCTCCTATCATCCTTATCTATGAATTCACCAGGCCTTTCTGGGTTTCTTCAAGTCCCAGCTACTGTATAGATCTTATTTAAATGTGGTTGTTTGCTTGGTGTCTCCCTATTAGATTCTGAGTTCCTTGAAAGTAGGGACTGGATTTTGCCTTTCTTACTATCACTAGCACTAAGCACAACACATTGCACAAAGTAGGCACTTAATAAATGTTTATTTATTGGCTGATTAAATAATTGACAGATCTCTCCACTCACAGCACCCTGACAATAATGGGTAGCCTTTTTTCCAGTACTTGATATACAGCTGACTCTCATAAAAACTGCTAGTGAAGGATCATTACTCATATGCTCTCATAATTATTCTATTTCCTGGATATGGTTATTCTTTCTAATGATGCTGATAAGAATCTGTCCTTGATTGCCTATTCCAAGTGACTCTTATCCACATTTTCCTGTGAGTTCTCTAGAGGAAGTCCCCCCAATATGCTGGTAGTCTTCCTCTTGACATTGCAAGGATATCATTAGTGCATGTGTATTGTTCATTGATCAGTCTGAGCCCTCCCTATATGATCAAGCCATCTTCTGACTCATACTTTAGTTTGAGCACATCCCTTACTATGGTTCCCCCTTCCTAATTCCTCCAGTATAATGTGTTACAGTCGGGGGTCTGCTGAAGCCAGCCTGTACTGGCTCTGGAGAGCCAACTGTTAAACTTTTAGTGGGAGCATTTAATACCTCAGAAATCAGCAAACATCATAAATCTGGGTTTGATTTATTGTTTTGTTGATTGTATAGACTGAAGAAAATGGAGAAAATGCAAATAAATATAAATTTAAATTTAAAATATAGCCTACAGTTTGGAGAGCTGGTTGTTTTACATTTACCAGTATGCCACTGGGTTACAGTCTATTCATATCCACCATGCTCTCTTCCATTGCTTTCTGAGTAATTTTCAATTTAAAATCTTCAAAAACTGTATCAGTCCACAGACCCATTCTCAGAATAATGTCTTTAAATGCACAAAATTAAATGTATAATATTTACAAAGGAAACCAATTAGATTGAAGTAGAAATTATCAAAATATTTTTAAAGCAGATTCAGTGACCCCAGATTAGAGAGAGGAAGGAACTCACTCAAGTTGATACAGATTTTAAGTAGCAAGGCTAAGATTTGAACCCAGATTTTTGTGACTGGATACAGTGCTTCTGCCAAATGAGCCAGGAGCTATGGCTTACTTCACCTTGGAGTCTCTCTCCACAGTGCTGAACACAGGGACCTACACTCAGTAGATATAATCATTTTGGGCTGAAGCGTAGAAGGGTGCAGGTAAGGAACCATGGGGTGAAGTAATCAGGGATGGGTTCCTGGGAGAGATGAGACCTGAGCTGGGTCTCAGCGAATGGAAATATTTAAGAGGGGACAGAAGGGGACATTCATGGTAAAGGGATGGCTTGGGCAAAAGCATCAAGATGGTAAAAAGACTAGAATAATCATCTATGAGGGATGCAGGAAGAGAAGGTGATAGAGAGGACAGGACCACACAGTGAAGAGCCTCCAATGCTGGAGAGCCTGGATCCTCTTCCATAGGCTGTAGGCTCCTCCTGGCTAGGAAAGGGAGGTGGTCAGAGATGGGAGCAAAGGGAGAAGATTCTGGTCCGGAGTGCAGAAAGATGGAAGGGAAGATGCTGAGAAAGAGGCTGCCATAATGGCTATAGAGTGATGGCTATTAAGACCTGGGCCTGGGAGGGTAGGGTGGGAAAGACTTCCCTTTCCTTTTCACCCTTTTCCTCCCCTTCTCCAGAGATGGTCAGTGGGTGGGGAGGGGGTGGAGATGGCCCTTTGGGGGGCACCATTTATGTGACTCCCCCAGGAGCAGGTGGGGAGACCACAGTCTCATTTGCATGTGATTTTCACACACCCTTGGGATCATTCCAGTTAAGATCTTCTCTTCTCTTCTTTGCTCAGCTCTAGGTTTCCTCTCTGGTGCCAGATTGCTAGTCAAGGCAGAGGAACAAGCCTAGGAAAGGTGGAGTCATAAAGTGGAGCCAACTCAGTGACCAAAGTCTTGGTCTGGACATCAATCAATCAATTGGTTGTTTGTCCTTCTTTCTCAAAAAGGACCATGACTTCAGGGAGGGGATGCCATGACATGCATTAGATTTAAGAGAGGGAGGCTGTGCTGCCAGAGCCGTCTGGGTCCACTGACCAGATATAGATCGGGACGACTGGAGATGGCCCTCAATCAATTGGCAGTTTTTTTATTAAACACCTACTGTGTGCCAAGCCCTGGAGATGCAAAGAACGAAACAATTGCTCCTCACAATGAGCACATTCTAATTCCCATGGTCTTTGGTGTCTGTCTGACAACAGCCATTCACAGATTTACAAACATAGACACAAGCGTACACATAAAGAAACACTGAAGGGTGTCCATGTAGTCATTCATGCACAAGTCCCAAATGTACATGCACACACATAGAATGAGTGCACAGATGTACATTTATGTGCATACACAGAGTCCTACAAACAAACATTTATACATCTCCTGGACACCCACAAACATATTCATATAGATGCATTCAGAAATATATATATATATAATTATTCACAGACCTACTCACACACCCTACATGTACAAAGACCATGAGTGAATGTGGGGTATGTTTGCATATATGGGTTTCTGAAAGAATAAATGCATCTGTTAAGGTCTTACTGTATGTCAGGTGCTATGCAAAGCATGGGGGTATAAATAGAAGCATACAACAGACCTTTCACCTGAGGAGCTCACATTCAATTGGACAAAGACAACAAATGCAAGGACCTGTGAAACAAGAGAGTGTGGGGAGTGCACATGATGACCAGGTTTGGAAACAAGTAGGGAGTTTTTCTGTGAATACTTGTGAGCGTGTGTGTCCTACGGGTGTGCATGTACAGTAGGACACCTCCTATGAATGCACGTACACACATAATTATGCACAGAAAATGCATTTATACAGATATTCTCCTACACACATGCACATATACACACTCAGAAATACACACAAATACATACACCTGCGTTCTAATCTCGCACAAGTCATCAAGCACATTCAAGGTACACGTATACACACACATATTCCCAAATACATCCCCCTTTCACAAGCCTTCATACTCAAACACTAAGTCATACATAGCAGCACACATATATGCAGACACTCAGATATACACTTACTCCCAAATGTATCCCCATCCACACGCCTTCATACTCAAAACACTAAAACACACAAAAGCACAAAGTCCCCCCACACACATTTCCACACTTTTACTGATTTTGGGAGGCAAACATGCACTTTATTTTAATGGATGCACATGCTCCCCAACTCAAATTAACGGGTACAGATCCTCCCATGGAGCTGGGAAGCCGAGCACTCTGATATGTAGGACAGCAGCATCTCAAGGGGAACTCCCATGCCCAGGGGGCCTGGAGACCATCCTGCTGGAGGAAGCCGCTCTGAGAGGAGCACAGCCCTCCCCTCCCCAGACTCTCCCCAGTCCAGACCAAAGGACTTTGGGGCCAATTGAATTAGCTCAACAAAACAGTAGGAGTTTCACAGCCAAGTGACAACAGAGAGATGGCCTGACAGCAGAGTCAGGGGCTTAATGAAATGAAGTTGGGAAATTACAGGACCTTAGAGCCAAGATTGAGTCCAAGGATGAGATCTGGGAGGAACCATGGAGGTCATCTTGCCAATCTCCTCATTTTATAGAGAAGAACACTCCCCAGAGAAAGAACTGATATTAACTGAATACAGATTGAAGCATGCTATTTTTCACTTTCTATATTTCTTTTTTTTCTTTTGTTCACATCTGCTTGTAAAAATGACTAATATGGAAATGTTTTACATAACTGCACATGTATAACCTATATCTGATTGCTTACCATCTCAGAGAGGGGAGGAAGAAAGGAATGGAATTTGGAACTCAAAACTTTAAGTAAAAATAAAATTTTTAAAGGGAAAAAAGATTAAAATGTGAAGGACACAAAAAAAGAAAAAGAAAGAAGGTATATGACCAAATCCATTCCTAAGCAATAATTCTCTCTCTACCATATTGCCAACAAATGGTCAGCCAGTTTCTGCTTGAAGAGGCCTGGCATATATGTGTTCAACCACACAAGAAGTAAATAACAGAGTCAGGATTCAAAGCCAGGTCTTTTCATTGCAATATGCCAAACTGAATATCACCTTTGAAAAAAGAAAGGATGTTAAGTGTAGAAGGAGGACCTTAGAGATTCTCTCTTTTACTCTATAGAGGCAAAAACCAAGACCCAAGGAGAAGAGAGACTCAACGAGTCAGTGGTAGAGCCAGGTCTCATACTGGCTGCCATACTCAATCCTCAGAACCATGGATTTCATGAATATAGAATTCAGCTTCCAAAGGGCCCTTGACAGTCTGCAGTTCCCCGATGGAAAAAACTCCCCAGGTTACCAGGGGCTGCACTGAAAACTCTTAGTTCTTCTTCATCCATCTTTCCTGACTCTGTCATTATATTCTAGTTAGAAAAGTCACATAGCAGGAGGATGCTAGCCCCATGAGCTGGGGCAGTCATTGCTGGAAGGTCATTATCTGAGTCCCTGCATCACAGAATATCCAATAAAAACCTTATGAGAAAGCATCTCAAGCAAATTGGAACTATGCCCAAAGGGCTATCAAACCATGTACACCCTTTGATCCAGCAATATCACTGCCAGGTCTTTATCCCAAAGACATCTCCAAAAAGGGAAAGGGTCTGTTTGTACAAAAATATTTAGAGCAGCTCTTTTTGTGGTGGCTAGGAATTGGACATCAAAGGGGTGCCCATCCATTGGAGAATGGCTACACAAGCTGTGGTATATGATTGTAATGGAATATTACTGAGCTGTAAGTAATTACAAGAAATGATTTCAGAAAATCCTGAACAGACTTATGTAAACTGATGCAAAGTGAGGTGAGAAGAATTAGGAGAAACTTTTACAGCAATATTGTTTCATGAACAACTTTGAATGACTTAGCTATTCTCAGCAATACAATGATCCAGACAATTCCAAAGGAATCATGATGAAGCATACTATCTACCTCCCAAGAAAGAACTGATATCGAAAGAATACAGACTAAAGCTTGCTATTTTTCACTCTCTTTCTAATTCTCTGTTTCTTCCTTCCTTCCTTCCTTTCTCTCTTTTCTTCCTTCCTTCCTTCCTTTATCTCTTTTCTTCATTTCTTTCTTTTTTCTTTTTTCCTTCTTTTTCTTTCTTTCTTTCCTTTCTTTTTTCTTCCTTCCTTCCTTCCTTTCTTTCTCTTTCTTTCTTCTTTCCTTTCTTCCTTTCTTCCTTCCTTCCTTCTTTCCTCTCTCTCTTTTTCTTTTATTCAAGTACTCTTGTACAAAATGATTAATATGGAAATCTTTTACGTAACTATACATGTATAACCTATATCTGATTGCTTATTATCTCAAGGAGGGGAGGAAGAGAAGGATAGAATTTGGAACTCAAAACTTCAAATAAAAACATTTAAAATTTTTTTAAAGGGAAAAAAGACTAAATTGTGAAGAACAATTAAAAAGAAAAGAAAGAAGGTATCTCACTAAAACCATTCCTGAGCAGTCCTTCCTTCTTTATAATATTGCCAACAAATGGTCATCCAAGCTCTGCTTGAAGAGACTTGGCACATATTAAGTGCTTAATAAATGCTTGTTGACTGGTCAATATATGACTGACTAGAGGAACTCACTTCCCTTCAAGACAATCCTTTCAACTTTTAGACAGTTCTCATTGATCAAGCTTAACAAGTAAGCACCAAGGGAAAGAGAGAAAGCCTATTAACAAGAAGAGAGGGAAGGAGTGGGTAATTCCCTCCTGCAGAACCCCTCGAAGAGAGTTTTCTGAAGTGATCAAGAATATGATCATCCTCTTCACTCATTCAGATCCTTCCTTTAACTTTTACAACTTCTGCAATCATGGATAAATGACTGAAGTTCTCTGAACCTTATCTGTAAATTGGAGAAGCTAGACAATACCATCTAAACTAGATTCCTTTTGGCTCTGACATCCTAGGAGTTTTGTGTGTTTACTAAGAAAAGGTTTTATAATCTCCCAAACCTCCAGATAATCCAAAGACGTCTTTCATTTACCTTCAGAATGAGCCACAGCTGCTCATTCCAGTACACATGGCTAGGTGAAACCACAGGATATCTTTCCCACAGAAAAGGTCACTTTAGTCTAGGAAGGGATTATAAGAATGGTCTGAGAAAGAAAGAAGTTTTTGTTGAGATAATATGCTTCCTCTGGTTTCTAGAATGCCAGCTATATAGCAGCATTTGAAAACAAGCTATGAACTTCTCTGGTGGAAGAATAAAGGAAACCCAGGACCCAGGGTTTTAGCATGGGATGCCCTCCATATCACCCACCTCAAATAGTGAACAGGGTCCTGAGTGTAGGGAGTCAATGGTTTTTATTGAAGGATAATGTGCCCCCCATCTCGGAGATCTAGGATGGCATGGCTAACACTTCAGAAATCTAGTATAGACATCTAAGACAACTGGGCTGGCTTCCATCTTTTATAACACTCATTCCAAGAGTTTTCAAGGATCCAGGGAGCTCTGAATTTGGCTTCAGTTTTCTGTTCTGTCTCTATCCTTCTGTATCACCCTTCTCATCCCCCAAATGTGAGAAGCCTTCTCTTGGCTACACCTATGTTGGCAGAGTGCTTGGAGATCCTCTGAAGAAGATGTTAAAAGCATGAGGAAGGATGGTTTAGCAAGCTAAGTATTGTGGAATGACAGGTTCCCTCAGTCCTGGGGCTGAGAAAGGACCCTCAGGGAAAAAAGAGGAGAAAAAAAGGAGCAGGTTGTGAAGGGTGTCTCGGCTAATACAAGGATTACTAAAATGGGTTTGAAGAGAAAAATACCCTACTTAGGGGAACAGCAACATCTGCTTACAGACACATAGTTAAGTGTGTTCATACATAAACACACATGCAAGTACACCAAGACACAAGCTCAGACTCTCAGGGTGGGAAGGGTCCTCAAAGGGCATCTCATCCAAATTCCCAACCAGAGCTCAGATGCTCTCAACAGACTCCCCAACAAAGGGGTCATCAGTCCTTGGATTTTCTGGTGTAATAGAAAGCAGAGAGTTTAGAGTCAATGGACCTATTTGTACTCTCTGTGTGACTGAACAAGTCATTTCCTTGCTGGAGGAATCTATTCATTTGTAAAAATGAGATGCTTGAACCCAAACCCTTAGAATTCCTCCAGTTTTGAATCCTAGGATTCTCTGCTCTCGGGGACAGAGTTCACTCCCTACTGATGGAGCCCCTTCCATGGTGGTAGCTTTTTACTCATACTGGATATAAATATGTCTCCCTGTGACATCCTCATTTTGTTGTGACATGGAATATGTCTGCTCCCTTTTCTCCAGGAGAGTCCTGCAGAATCCTAAACAAAGTCATTGTACAAGTCTGGCAGTACAAGTGAAACCCCATATACCAAACTATATTTGAAATTCCCCTGCCCCTTTCCATAGATTTCCTAAAGGGGAGATCCAGAAGGGCACCTCTTGCCTTGCTTTTCTTCTCTTTCCCCACCCCATCCCATCATCACTCATCTTCCCCAGCCAGAGGAAGCAGGGCCAGGGACATATTTTTTGCAGGCATGACATATCCCAAATCCGCTAACTCAAGTTCCTCCACAGACAGGAGGCCATCTGACAATCTGGAGGAAGAGAATCGGGGAGGGGAGCAGATGGTGGGAAGGCAGTGTGAACAAGAGGCGTATTCCCTGGAGAGCAAGAGACCCTTTGGGTGCTGGGGAGAGGGAGCTCCCTGAGGATGGGGCTATGTCTCCTCCCTCAGATTGTGGGCTCCCCAAGGGCAAGAACTGTATTTTGCCCCTTAGATCATAGGCTACTTGAAGGCAAGGGTCATGGATCAATCCCCCACAAACAGGGCTCCCTCCTGGCTCTCTTCCCCCCCCTCTCTTCCAGAAGTCTGCTGTTTGAAAGGTCAGATGCCTTTGAATTACTTTAATTCCTTTTTAATGAGCTGAGGATGACAGCTCAGAAGACCTGGCAAAGGAGAAGAGCTAAGACATTCACTCCCATTCAGATTCTGTTCATGGTGGATCCTGGAAATCCTGCACCTGATCTGGGTACTTCTTGATGAGGTGGGGAGAGGGAGAAGTTGGGAGTGATTCTTCAGATTCCTCCCAGTTCCGACATTGCTTGTCCTAAGGTCCTTCCAGCTCTGACATTGTGTTCTCTGTTCAAAGATCCTTTACAACTCTGATGTTCTATGAGTCTATTATTTCCTTACCTTTACCTTTGCAGCTGTGTAAATTGGCCTTAATTTAAATGGTAAATGATTGGCCTTGTATCCCCTCAGGATAGTCCAGAAGCCTATGAGCCTATGGTTCAGTAATTCCCTAATACCTACCATCATTCCTGTTATTCTCCCTTCTGCCATTAGGCAACCTTCCTCATCCCCATCTCATCTTAATCTTCCTTCTCTACAAGCTTGGTTCCTCCTGGAGGAACTTCCAGCAAGCATTCACCTCATAAACACTTAATAAATGCTTATTATTGTTAAAACCACATAGTTTTCTTCAACACTATGCTAGCCAGTAGATACCAAAGTCCCCATTATCCTTTTCCCTCTCTCTAGGCATCTTTGCTTATGTCTTATGGGGGTTGTTTCAGTTTCTCTCTGGCTGGCTGTCTCTCTCTGTGTGTGTCTCTGTCTCTGTGTGAATCGCTGTCTCTCTTCTCTCTCTGTCTCTCTGTTTCCCTGTGTGTGTGTGTGTTTGTCTCTCTCTGTCTGTCTCTCTGTATGTGTGTCTGTCTTCTTTCTGTGTATCTTTGTCTCTACCTTCTCTGTCTCTCTCTCCTCTCTCTGTCTCTTTTCTCTGTGTCTATCTTTTCTGTCTCTTTGTCTCTACCTTCTCTGTCTCTCCTCTCTCTGTTTCTCTTTTCTCTGTGTTTATCTTTTTTCTGTCTCTCTACCTTCTCTGTCTCTGTCTCACTGTGTGTGTCTCCCCTCTTTCTGTCTCTCTTCTCTCTTTGTCTTCTCTCTTTGTCTCTATCATCTTCTCTGTCTCTCTTCTCTCTGTCTTCTCTATGTCTCTTTGTCTCTATCTTCTCCGTCTCTCTCTCCCCCCCCCTCAGTATCTGTCTTCTCTCTCTTTGTCTCTATCTTCTGTCTCTCTGTCTGTCTCTCTCTCTCTCTCTCTCTGTATCTGTGTCTGTGTGTGTGTCTCTCTCTCCTCTCTGTCTGTCTTCTCTCTCTGTCTCTATCTTCTCTCTCCCCCC